>JAPQNM010000040.1:13850225-13860225 GCA_029783475.1 Metacarcinus magister | reverse complement strand
ACAGATGTGAAGTTATGGTTAGGTTAAGGTTGTTAGGTTAGGTTACGTTTATGTTATGGTTAGGTTAGGTTAGGTTCGGTTCGGTTCGGTTATATAAGATTTCTACATTTTATTACCCAAATCAAGAAATAAATCTAAGGTTGAGAACCCTAACTTTTGGATAATAAAATATAAAAATCTTATATAACCGAACCGAACCTAACCTAACCATAACATAAACGTAACCTAACCTAACAACCTTAACCTAACCTTAACTTAACATCTGTGTGGCAGCTACCTGAATTTTAAAGAGCCTCTGTGGCCAAACTAAGGCCGTCCCCCAAATAAAACCACCACAAACGTGTTGTACATTACATACCTCATCACCTATGTCAATATTTTGGTGATCAGTGAGGAGATGCTATTAGTAAGATTTACCTCTAAATTAACATTACATTACATAAATTAACCACACCTTAACTTATATTGACAAATAACCTAACCTTGTTCAAACCTAACTAAACCTAACGTAACCAAAATTTTTTTAAATTGTATATTTTTTTGTAATTCAATGGCATAGCTGTTTGAGGTGATCTGAACAAGTATCTGAGGTTGAATTTGCAGTGCATTATAAATGTAAGGAGATATCGAATGGATCGTCTTACAATCTTTTACCATTTTCTTCCCTAGCCACACAATTTTCTTCCCTAGCTTCTACCCCTGGGAGAGGCGTTTATTCGTGCGTTTGTTTGTGACATCAGTGCATTCGTAAATAGGGAATTGTTAGTTTAGGTTATGTTATGTTAGTGATTCTGGCACCTTGTAGTGGAGCAGGTTTTATGGGAGACAGGAGCTGTATGCCAGGGATGGTGTACACTTCAGTAGGAAGGGGGTGCAGGAGCTTAGTGAGTGTCTTGAGAGGGCAGTTAGGCAGTCCAGTCAGGGAAACTAAATATTAACAGAGGTAAGGGTAATAGTGACAAAGGACGGGGTAAAGAGAGGGAGGTACATGAACTTAGTGTCTTTTATACAAACAGTAGAAGTGTAATAAATAAGATAGACACACTTAGAGGTATTGCATGTGTAGAAGAGTTAGATATTATAGGTATTACAGAAACTTGGTTAAATATTGCAGGCAAACATTTCTTACCTGAAGTAGGAATAGATGGGTATACTTTTATTCACAGGGATAGAGTAGGGAGGAGAGGGGGAGGTGTGGCACTGTACGTTAGAAACACATTAAATAGCTATGTCAATACCACAATAAAAACAGATAGGAATACGGAATCATTATGGATTGACATTATTATAGGAGGGAAAAAGTTTGTTGTAGGGATTATATATAGACCTCCGGATTTAGACGAAGCAGCTAGTGCACCCCTGATGCAGGAGCTTGCAAGAGCATCTAGGTATAATAATCTGTGCATTATGGGGGACTTTAATTATAGGAGAATAGACTGGGATAGTATGACAGGAGACGGGTGCTCGGAGGAATTCTTAAATGTCGTCCAGGATGGTTTTTTCACACAACTTGTAAGGGAACCAACGCGACAGGGAAATATTTTAGATCTGGTCTTCACGAATAATGAAACTTTGGTCAGTCAGGTTGAGATAGGAGCTAGATTTGATGTTAGTGACCACCACGAAATTAGATTCAAGATTAATGCAAAGAGGGAGATAGAACAAAACACTGCTTTAGTACCAGATTTTAGAAAAGCCAATTACCAGGGCCTCAGACACCACCTCCAGAGTATAGATTGGGAGGGAATAGGAGTAGGCAGAGAGGAGGATCAAAACATTGAGGTAGAATTACATTATAATAGCATAGTTAGGGAAATTCATACAGGGACAGGAACAGTATATACCTAAGAGGAGGATTAGGTCAAATAGAAATGATCCAAAATGGATGAATAGCAGCATTAGAAGGGAAATTGGATTAAAAAGGGGACTCTATAGGAGAATTAAAAGGGGAGAAGTACAGGTAGTAGGGCAGTATAATGACCTAGCTAGGAAAGTTAAAAAGGATATTAGGACTGCAAAGAGGAATTATGAGGTTAGGATAGCTAGAGATGCCCAGAAGGATCCAAAGGGATTCTATCAGCTGTACAAGGCTAAAACAAAGGAAAGAATAGGACCTCTTAAAGGAATGGATGGCAGGTTGATAGAAAATGGTGAGGAAATTAGTAAGGAATTAAATAAATACTTCTTGTCCGTATTTTCTCAGGAAGAGTCGGGTAGGGAACTGGAGCCAGTACAGATCTTTAGGGGACAAGAGGTTGATAAATTAAGCGAAATAGTCATAAGTAGGGAAGTAGTTAGCAAGGAAATAGATAGACTTAAAAAGACTAAATCTCCAGGGCCGGACGACATTTTTCCGAGGATTCTTAGGGAATGTAGAGAAGAACTCGTTGAACCCATTGCGATGATTTTTAGAAAATCCCTAGACACAGGAGTAGTACCTAGGCTATGGAGGCAGGCAAATGTAGTTCCTATATTCAAGAAAGGAGATAAGGCAGAAAGTAGTAACTACCGCCCAATTAGTTTAACATCAGTGGTAGGCAAGATGTTAGAAGCTATCGTAGCAAGGGCAATTAAAAAACATTTAGATGAACACAAGCTAATTAGACATAGTCAACATGGTTTTAGCAAGGGGAAGTCCTGCCTGACAAATTTATTATCCTTCTATAGGAAAGTATTTGAAACCATAGATAAGGGGGGACGAGTATGATATAGTTTATTTGGACTTCAGTAAAGCCTTTGACAGAGTACCCCATAGGAGACTGTTAAGTAAAGTCAAGGCTCATGGCATAGGTGGGAAGTTACTAGAGTGGATTAGGGGATGGCTTACTAGTAGGGAACAGAGGGTACAGATTAATGGGAAGAAATCAGAATGGGATAATGTCACTAGTGGGGTACCACAAGGATTAGTACTAGGACCATTGTTATTCATAATCTATATAAATGACTTAGAGACAGGAATAAACAGTGATATCAGTAAATTTGCCGATGACACAAAGATAGGAAGACCGGTAAAGAATTTAGATGATGCTAGAATGCTGCAGGATGACTTAAATAGGCTGTACGAGTGGTCAGAGAAATGGCAGATGCAGTTTAATGTTAACAAGTGTAGCATTATGAGTGTAGGTAAAGGTAATAGGTCTGTAGACTACACATTAAATGACAATACCTTAGGAAAGTCATATAGTGTGAGGGACTTAGGAGTTCAAATAAGCAGTGACTTGCGCCCCAGGGAACAGTGTATTATAGCTAGAAATAGAGCCAACAAGATAATGGGATTTATTAGTAGGTGTGTGACAAATAGGAGTTCTGAGGTCATTCTGAGGTTGTATTTAGCGCTAGTAAGACCCCACTTAGATTATGCAGCTCAGTTTTGGTCCCCTTATTATAGGAAAGATATAGGCTCCTTGGAGGCAGTCCAGAGAAGAATGACCAAGATGATTCAGGGGCTGAGAAATTTACCCTACAAAGATAGGTTAAAACGTCTTAATCTCCACTCCCTAGAGAGAAGGAGGGCAAGAGGGGATTTGATTGAGGTTTTCAAATGGGTAAAAGGAATTAATAAGGGTAACATTGATCAGGTTTTAGAATTTAGTAGTCAGGATAGGACACGTGGAAATGGGTACAAGCTAGAAAAACTTAGATTCAGGACAGACATAGGTAGATATTGGTTCACTAACAGAGTGGTGAACGATTGGAATAGGCTGGGTAGACACGTAGTAAGTGCTGAGTCAATAGATAGCTTTAAAAGATGGTTGGATCAGAGTATGGATAGGGATGACAGGTGGGATGGCTAAATATTGGATTATTCCAAGGGTGGGGGGCAAGGAGCTGCCTCGTGTAGGTCATTAACTGGCCTCTTGCAGTCTCCTCATTTCTTATGTTCTTATGTTCTTGTTTTTTTTGCATAAATCACTGTATTGCGTCTTCCCCACCCAAGGTTTCTTGGGGGTGATGAGGATTTTTAAAAATATATATATGGTCCTAACGGAGCAGCAAAATATTCACATAGGTGATGAGGCACGTTTGTGGTGGTTTTATTTTGGGGACGGCTTTAGTGTGTCCACGGAGGCTCTTTAAAAATCTGGTAGGTGCCTCACAAATTCTGTCTACACAGATTATGCTCCTGTGAAGGTACGCAGAGTAATGCGTGTTCGTATGTTGGTGATGTTATAGCTGCCAATCAACATAAAACGTATGGTATTTATCTTCATATTAATTGATGTACTTCACAGTTGTAATTTTATTTATTTGTTTAGATTAGGTTGGGGGGGTTTGGGGTGGCTTGCCTCCCCTTTTAAGAGGTTGTTACGCGAGTTCTGTTTAGGTTAGGTTAGGTTAAATTTGGTCCGGGGTGTCTTGCACCCCCAGCTAAGAGTTTTCTACGTGAGTTTAGTTTAGGTTTGGTTAGGATTGTGTCGTTGGGGGGATCTGGTTCGGTTATATAAGCATTTTCATATATTTTATCCCACCCAAAATAGGTTTTTCACCTTAGATTTTTTCCCAGAGTGCCATAAATAGCCTATATTTGCTTCCCCCAGGTTAGATTAGGTTAGGTTAGCTGGTGGGAATGCAAGGTTTTAGGGTGGGGAGGACCAAGCAAGCGATTTTTTGCCGCATAGAAAAGTCTACGGGATAGTACCACAGTCTTCGGGGAAAATGCCACGATTTGACAAAACAAGTTTGGTTTGTTTTACCAAATCGTGGTATTTTTCCCGCAGGCTTTTCGAAACTAGAACAAAAGTTTTTTTTGGTCTAAAATTTCGTATTTTCCTGTAGACTTTTCAAAGCGCCATAAAATTGCTTGTTTGGTCCTACCCACCCTTAAACCCCGCTTTCCCGCCCGGTCCCCAGGTTTGCTTGGGCTGTGGAGGGATAAAAAAAATATATATAAGGAGATGCTATTGGTAAGATTTACCAGCAGCTACTATGGGAGACCATCTCAGTTGTTAACTACTCTGTTGGGTAATGCATATTTCCTTACATTTAATCTTGATCCTTGAATATTTTCTTGGTGTTCCCTCTTGTTGCATTACTTTACCTCATCCAAAGTTGCCCTTATGTGCAGTCTTCATTATTTTTGCTTGTCACAGTTTTGTAAATTTTTTTCATGTTCCTCTAGATCTTCTCTTTGTCATATATAAGATCGAGGGATGATTGATTGAAGGTTTATTTAATCATTCACCCCTTTATCATAATTATGACAGAGTGGGAAAGTTCATGCATAATTCAATATTACATCTGATTAGGGACGAAGATATCAAACATATATTTGCATTATATAATGAATTAGTGTTTAAACTCCAGGCATTTCTTTTACAATAGATTCGCAACATTTTTTTTCTATAATTATTTTTTCAGAACTATGCTAATCTCACTTCCAAAGGACACCTATATGACATATGAGTTACCTTTCACTTGTGGAGGTGGTCGTAATTTTTGTTGTTGTAAATGATTGTAAAAAGATAAAGTGGGGTGATTGTGGGGCCAAAGACCCCATCAGGTTGGGTCGGCTCAATTTACATATTATGTGAGGTTAGGTTTAGTATTTTTGTAGATCTTGCGAGGTCAAATTGATTTTTTGTGGTGAGTTTAGAGGTATTTTCAATTAATCTGCTTTTATTTCCTCTTATAGGAGAGGTTATGGTAGGTGTGGTACCAAACCTACCATAACCTCTCCTACATAACTGTATTAGTATTTTGCACATGATAACCACATTATGACATACTGACCAAACCTTACCTTCTAACTGGTGGTGGATGGGGGGAAAAGTTTTAGTTGAGCTGAAAATTTTGACAATGCATTGTATTCTCGGAACTACATATTGCTGAGATACTATGCATTTCCTCTTCCAAATCTTTATATTACCCATGTATTATATTCATCTTTTCTCCTTTCTGTTTCTTTCATTTTCCCTTACTTTCACCTTAAGATGAGTGTCTAGAAGAAAAAAAGAAGCATTGAGAGCAACTGATTGCCTTTGAATAGTAACATCCCAAAATTTCACTGCAAAATTACTGATAGCTACAAAATTATACACAGCTTACCAAACCACCCCACACACCCTGCGTTTAGGTACCTACTTTCTAAATGGTCATAACACTTGTGATATATTCATAAATGATAAACTATGGTAAATAAGTTAATAGTATTAATTGCCACTGAATTTTGTAATATTAATTAAGGTGGATTATGGCAACATTTCGTTTTTGGTACACTCTTAACTTTCATGCCTCCATAAATCTCTTTGCTCTCCTCTACCCCCTCACACTCTCCTTTCTTTCTCCCTCTCTTCATCATGACTCTCCTTACCATATCTCATCTCCATGTCACTACCTTACTTCTTGACTTCCCTTCCACATGGTGGGCTGAGCTCCTCACTTATGAATGTAATATAAAAGTTGATCATAAGTATTATTCTAAATATCTGTATTGTGTTCAGTTTCAGCAAGAAGGATGTCTAGTACAAGTAGATTCTTCTGATTCAAGTAAGTAGCAATGAATGATAATCCTAAAGTTCATAAGACAAATTTTTTTTTATTAGGTAACCATTTCAGTTGGTGGTACACACTTATAGAATCAAATACATTGTTCTTGTTTCAATCTTTCAGAATTTGGAAAGCGTCATGGTCTCATCCTGCTGTTATTTGGGGGGTTTGCTGGCTTATATGCCATGCGGGTCAATCTATCGGTTGCAATTGTGGCTATGGTGAAGGCCCGCCCTAAAGGCCACAGTGTTCGTGATGTGGAAGATGAGTGTCCTATCACTATAACGCCAGGAAATAAACATAATCGTATGAATGTTGAATCTGTAAGTATGGCTTTTATTGTGCTTTGTTTTAATGTTTCCCATATTAGTAGTGCTATATGAAACATTTGTAGCTTATCTAATTTTATGCTAACTCACCAATTTCTAAAATTACATACATGAAAATTTTTTTACATAATGGCTTTTTTTTATGTGATTATTAATGTTTTATCCATTATTTTTATTATTTTTTTTTTTATATTAAATTTTTTTCTTTTTGTTACACAGCAAAGTGGAGAATTTGACTGGGATGAGCAGACTCAAGGTATGGTGCTTGGAGGTTTCTTTTATGGCTATCTACTCACCAACTTCCTTGGAGGGCGTCTTGCTGATAGGTTTGGAGGGCGACTCATTTATGGCGCTGGAGTGACTCTCACAGCATTCCTTACACTTATATCGCCCATGGCTGCCAAGCACTCCACCAATGCATTTATTTTTATCAGAGTATTAGAAGGAATGACTGAGGTGAGGATCTGATAAGTATGGTTTATCAATGATAATATCATGATAATGATCACCACAGTAATTAAGGTTATAAATATATATTGCATTAATGTTACACATGTGTATGGTTGTATTGCTAGTGTGAATGTCACTTGATTGTTATTTTTCACCCCTAGGGAGTGACCTTTCCAGCCATGAACGTGATGATGTCTTACTGGATTCCCCCTCAAGAAAGGGCACGGTCTCTAACACGCATTATTGGAGGTATTTTTATAGTACATGCAACATTGAGGTATATATGAGTGGTGTCCTGGTGTCATGATTTCTCACTAATCTTCACATTAATTTCAGGATGTCAGTTTGGTACTTTAGTAACCTTACCAGTAAGTGGATGGCTGACGGAAACAAAATGGGGATGGCCATCAGTTTTTTACCTATGTGGATTTTACGGCCTTGTTTGGAGTTGGTTTTGGTTTAAACATGCTTACAACACCCCAGATGACCACCCCACCATCTCAGCTGCTGAAAAGTGTTTCATAAAGCAAGGAATTGGACACCATAGAGGAAAAATGGTGAGATCATATGAATGAAAAAGAAATGTTCTCTAGTCTCTTCCAATTTGCTATCTTTTTGGTGGTGTGTTGTGATTTTTTTTCAGTCTTCCTTTACAGAATGATTTTTTTTCCCATTTTTCTAATTCTTCCATTAAATCAAACTTTTAACTTTTTTCCAGTACACAATTTATATCCTATATTTTGTTTGCTACTTTATCATTATATCATGTCAGTGTGAAAGTCATCACATAGATTATCTTTCAACTGAGATATCTAACATTTGACATCTGATAACTTGATTTCATCCTATCTGATGACCCTGAATACATGAACAACTCAAGGTTATCCTGCACTATTAATCGCATTCTAATACATACACCTACCTCATCCTGTCCACCTGGTGGTACTAATGTAGCCTCTTTCACTGTCTGTTCCCATGTCAATGCATGTTTTACATACAAAATTTCTGTATATTTTAAGTTGTTAATTTTCTTGTCACGTTGCCTTTTAGGGACAGCATGTACCATGGAGATCAATCATGACCTCGGTGCCCTTCATAACTGTGGTGGTGGCCCACGTATGCCATAACTGGGGCTTCTACTGCTTGCTCACAGAGCTTCCTACATACCTCAAAAATATTCAGCACTTCGACATGAAACAGGTAAGTCAGGTGAGACTTCTGTCAAAACATGGTTGAATTGATCAAGTAAATTATTATCTTGAATATGACTTTCCTTCCAAAGGAATTAGCTGCTATTGCAATATGCACAGGTTTCCAAACTTTTATATGCTGAGGATGAGTATTTATTCATATATTTATTGGCATTATACTGTATATTGTGGAGACACGAGGACATCGTCTGAGTCATTTGGAATACAATTTACTTTTTTAATATTGTTATTGGACAAATTTCACTCGATAATTAGGCTTCTACTTTAATGATAATCCAATATTTTGAAATATGCTCTTATAACTGAAAGTAGCAGGTAGGAGGCCTAAGGTTGAAATATGAGAGAATATAACAAAAAATATCTCTTTGTCAGAATGGTTTCCTCTCGGCACTACCGTACATGGTGATGTGGTTGTTTAGTTTGGCATATTCATCATATATGGATCATCTTCTGAAAATGGAAAAGCTCTCCACCAAGAACATCCGGAAACTTTCTATGATTATAGGTAGCTAAATGATAAGTTGTTTGTCACTAACAGATTTCTGTTACTGCTCTGTGTTATTTGTTTACTCAAATATAACAAGCCTTCTCATACATTTCTATTACTTTTTTATAAACTGTATTACTCTTCATTGTAGCTAACTGTATGACAAATATTTTTCTAGCAAACTACTTACCAGCGGCAGCACTGCTTCTTGTTCCATGGGTGAGCTGTGATGGCCAAAGTGCTATAATTCTCATCTGTATTGCTGTAGGTACAAGCGGAGCGTCACTGTGTGGAATGCACTGTGGTTTTCAGGCAAGTATTATCACTAATTGTAACTTTCAACATGAACTATAATTCAACAAAAAGAAATGCAACAAGCAGGTAAAATACATTACTGGTAGTGTATTGAAGTATCAGTAATATATGTTTTTTTATCCTAGGAATTGGCTCCAAACTTTGCAGGAACCCTGACTGGCATATCCAACACATTTGCAACAATTCCTGGATTTCTTGCTCCAGCTATTACTGGGGCCATCATAAATAATAAGGCATGTCTTTATTTTTTTTGTAAAAATTCTTAATTTTCTAGATCTACCAATAAGTATATATAGTGGTGCACCAAGTTTCATGCTTGATTGGTTCTGCAAAAAAGCATGAACACAGATGTCATGAGCGGGGATATTTAGTGAATCGTGGATCTTAGGTAGCACTGAACTCACAAGATCCTTGTATCATTTTGGGAAGTGGCATTTTTGTACATGTAATGAAATATGTTCCTTACGTATCAGTATTTTTCACAGCAAACACTGAGCAGTTGGAGAGAAGTGTTCCATGTGGTGTCACTGGTATACTTTATTGGAGGGACTGTTTACCTCTTCTTCATGTCTGCCGAGATTCAGCCATGGAATGATGCTGACACTGAGAAAAGGTAATGAAAGATTGATGTTGATTGATTTTAGGTGTATGTAAATGTAAATGTAAATTATTTGTATGATAAATGTATAAATGATTGATTTTCACTATATTTCTAGAAAATG
>JAPQNM010000040.1:13840225-13845225 GCA_029783475.1 Metacarcinus magister | reverse complement strand
TACTATTTATAACACTGTAATAGCAGTGACTGTCAACTAGGACTATGCCTGACACATGCTGTGCATGTGGCTGTACCAACAGAGGTGGACAGAAGCCAGGACTGCCCTTTCACAGGATTCCTGCAGAGAAAGAACGCCAGGCTAAGTGGCTAGCTACAATCAAGAGAACACATTTTGTACCCACCAAACACACACGGCTGTGTGGGGAGCACTTCATAGCAAGTTGGCTTTTGTTAATTAAATTATGATTCAAGGCTCTCTGTAGTTTTAATGGTATTTCTAGTACAATTGTACATCTTCACCAGAATGCACCTGGATATAAGTAACACTTTTCATAAAAATTTTGATCCATTTCGAACGATTTAAACATTAATTTCCGTCGCAAATGTATATATAATAAGATACAGGAAATCTTCGTTTTACGATAGCAATGCGTTCCTTGAAACCCTATTGTAAACCGAAATAGCGTATACCGAACCCATTTTTACATGTATTAGATAAGGATGCGTTCCAGCACATTGCCAAAGTCACTCCTTCAGGTTCAGATACATACATAAAGACATAACTTAATGTAAAAATAAACAAATTGAATGTAAATAATAAAGAAAATAAAGAAAAGAATAAAGAAAAAAATATAATTATGCAATCATCTGATCAGCTGATGCGGGCGACGTAGGCGGTGAGGCGGAGGTCGAGGGTGAGGCGGGCGATTCAAAACCTGAAGTTGATTGCTCTGTTGAAGTAAATGGTCCAGCTGATGTTGATGGGCTGGCATGTTTGAAGAACGTCGAGATCGTTGACTGTTTGGCACAAGGTTTCACTGTGTTTGGCGCTGCATGCACCACCACGCCGATTTGGCCACGCCCAACTCGCTACGCCGATTTTGGCGCCTTTTTTTAATATCGTAATTGCGAATCAAGTATCGTAAATCGAAAAAAGGGTACTAATTGGCTAGTATCGTATCTGCGAATTTAACGTAAACCGAATTATCGTATAGCAAAGACTTCCAGTATCCCACAGATCCCCAACAAGCTTGGGGACTTGTGGGAATGTGAGGTTCTTGGGTGAAGACAAAATACAATGACTCCTGACCCCACACCCTTTGCACTACAACCCTACATCAGTGAAAGGACTGGACGCAAGTGTGGAAGGAGAAGCTCACCAACAAGAGCCCCACAAAAAATAAAGACCCTGCTCGCAGCCAGCCTAGCGCATGAAGGGCCAAAAATATTTAATTCACTCCCAAAGGAGGTAAGGGGCATTACTGACTGCACAGTGAACACTTTCAAAACCGGCCTGGACGGGTTCCTTGGGTGAGTTCCTGACGAGCCTCCAGTACCGGGCTACACTGCCAGATGCAGGACCTCCAACTCCATACCGGCCCAGGTGGAACTAATGAATAGATACGCTAGGGTGGGAAGCAGCGGTGGACCACCACGACTGTGAGTCATAGACCTCTAAACAACACCAAGTATAAACAAGGTGACAGAATCACTAACATAACCTAACAATGACTTATTGACAAAATACAAAGATTTACGCTATAAACAAGGTGCCAGAATCACTAATAATCTAACAATGACCTATTGACGAATGCACAATGCACTGACGGTTACAAAACCTGGTGTGTGGCTACAAAATGGCGTCTCTAGAGCATTCTGGTGAAGATGTAAAATAATACCGTATTTCTGGTTATGTAAAATTTATACATTTTAATACCCAAAAGTTAGGGTTCGCAACTTAATTTTTTTCTGGATTTGGGTAATAAAATGTAAATATCTTGTATAACAGAACCTAACTGAACCAAACCTAACCTAACCATAACATAACCGTAACCTAACCTAACAACCTTAACCTAACCATAACTTAACATAACATAACTTCAAAGACGTTTTGCGAGGTAAATAAAGGTGAGCACCGCCTGAAACCTTCACAGATGTGTTGACTACACTATGTACGACTTCATATTTATATCAATATCATCCGAACAGTAGTTATGCAGATTTACTGATGTATATTATTGGACATTAAAATGGCATGATCATGAATGATGTGAAACGTGTATAATACATATTAGGTCTTTAATATGCTTTGATTGATAATACAATGTGTACAATATCTTACGGTAAAGATTCGTATAATGCACTGCAATGGTCAATCATAAGATTATAATGCAGGAAAGGTCTCATAGGTGTATTGTTTACACACACTGTGTTAGATCCCTTGACCGTCAGTATGGCGGACGCACCAGCTGATGTCACGTGACTGTAAAGCCTCTGTAGTGACAACACACATACAACACACCTACATACCAGGTGCACACACACCCAGAGCCTATAATTTCCTCCCTCGAGACCTCGGCTGAGGTCGAGATTAACGTGACCTCACCTCACCTGACCACCAGGTCCGCGACGCCCAATATAAGCTACCCACACACACACACAGTCAGTCAGTCAGTCAACCACCAGTTTACCACCACACACAGTCCAGGCAACACTTCCAGAGTAGCGTCTGGGAGCCCCACGTCGGGGCTCCCCAGACAACACACACGCTCACCTTCCCTGGGCGCTGCAGCAATAAACCAACTAAGCCACATTCGTCTGTTGTCAAACCTTTGTGTGTACATAACTCCCAAACCTCTACATTGGTGACCCCCGGAGTGACACACATTGGAATGACAGACGATCCGCCGCCCACGCCCACGCTGCCTCACGTCCCAGCATGACGCGCCACCACACTCGCCGCCTCACGTGCCTGCCGCGGCCTCCTGAAGCCTGTCGCTGCCTCTGCCCCTGCCGCTGCTCAACTTGCCGCAGCCTCGCAGCTCCTGCCGCTGATCCAAGGTGCTGCACCTACTGCCGCCCACGCAACCGCAGCACCGCAGCCTTGCAGCCGCCCCCATCCCCAGCCTGCCGCTGATCCAAGGTGCTGCACCTACTGCCGCCCACGCAACCGCACACCGCAGCCTTGCAGCCGCCCCCATCCCCAGCCTACCGCTGATCCAAGGTGCTGCACCTACTGCCGCCCACGCAACCGCAGCACCGCAGCCTTGCAGCCGCCCCCACCCCCAGCCTGCCGCTGATCCAAGGTGCTGCACCTACTGCCGCCCACGCAACCGCAGCACCGCAGCCTTGCAGCCGCCCCCACCCCCAGCCTGCCGCTGATCCAAGGTGCTGCACCTACTGCCGCCCACGCAACCGCAGCACCACAGCCTTGCAGCCGCCCCCACCCCCAGCCTGCCGCTGATCCAAGGTGCTGCACCTACTGCCGCCCACGCAACCGCAGCACCACAGCCTTGCAGCCTTGCACCCTCCGCAGCCTCGCACCCTCCGCAGCTTTGCAGCCACGCAGTCGACACTTCATGCCGCCAGGATCACTCCAAGCCGCCTCTCTCCCTCACCAAAACCATAATTGTATATAATGTTTTCTCTATGTACTATGTAATATTTTTTCTTTGTGGGGGAAGGGGGGTGATGTAGTGACAACACACATACAACACACCTACATACCAGGTGCACACACACCCAGAGCCTATAATTTCCTCCCTCGAGACTTCGGCTGAGGTCGAGATTAACGTGACCTCACCTCACCTGACCACCAGGTCCGCGACGCCCAATATAAGCTACCCCCACACACACACAGTCAGTCAGTCAGTCAACCACCAGTCTACCACCACACACAGTCCAGGCAACACCTCCAGAGTAGCGTCTGGGAGCCCCACGTCGGGGCTCCCCAGACAACACACACGCTCACCTTCCCTGGGCGCTGTCTACTTGTGTACAACCAACGCTGCAGCAATAAACCAACTAAGCCACATTCGTCTGTTGTCAAACCTTTGTGTGTACATAACTCCCAAACCTCTACACCTCTATAGATCTAACTGGTCCATCATGCGCCAGTTTGCAGTAGTTTTCCTTCCTGGGCATTTTAACCACCTAATATTTTCTTTATTAGTACTTGTTACATACCATGAGGATCGGAAAAGTGTGCAGATTTCGAATCAGTGATTGAAAATTCAATGCAAGTAAAACTAAGGGAGTTACAGCGAGTTTAAGTAAAAAATGTTTATGCACTTTAATTTTCCTTCAATCATCTTAATATCAGTGTAGTCCTACTGTAAATAATTTATGCTCATAATATACAGCAATGTATCACGAACACGATGGAAGGCTCAATTTTCCTTAATATTATCTGGTAGTTTGGGAATATCGGGTAAGAGTACAACATTTCAATGCACTGAAAACCTGAAAATCCGCCTGCATTTTAGACGTCGACATCTCGAGACCCAAGCCATTATATTTCGGAGGCCATAACACCACTATAAAATGTAGAATTAAAAATGACACTGGTGACACGAGATTCAACTACTAATAAAATGTTATATGAAAAATGATGTATACAATTTACAGTTGCTGAATATACAAGAACACTCGTTATCTTGACAGGCAGTCTTCATGTAATCCGTGTAATCCTTCTCCATGCAGCTTTTATTAAGTGTAACGCGTTCTTTTGTGACCAGTGATGGTGCTGACATCTGTAGAGGTGGGAAAAAAAATATATAAATAATAACAGATTTCAAACTTTCATGTTGGGGCGTTATTTGTCTGTACGTGTAATGAAAAGCGTTCCTTACGTATTCGATTTTTTCACACCAAACGCTGAGCAGTTAAGTATTCCATGTGGTGTCACTCGTATATTTGTTGGGAGGGACTTTTTACTTCATCTTCATGTCTGCTGAGACTCAGCCGTGGAATGATGCTAACACTGAAACAAAGGTTATGAAACATTAAGATTATTAATTAATTTTAGGTATATGTAAATGTTAAAGTATTAATATTATATATAGCTGATTGATTTCCTTCGTATATCTAGAAAATTATACATCATGCATGTTAAAATCTGAATTTTGTGATAAAAATTTAGAGACTGCACTTGGTGGGTAAACTTTCAAAGAAAATACAGTGCCTTTCAAGCGCTACATTGATTATAAAAAATAAGTT
>JAPQNM010000040.1:13825225-13835225 GCA_029783475.1 Metacarcinus magister | reverse complement strand
AAAAAAAATGGCAACACCTGGCAACTCAATATGCACGTATGCCTCTCTTTTGTGTTGGAATAAGCCTTAAATTTTTTACTCAATTTTATTGGGGGATGTTTCTGGCAACTCTCTGTATCGGGCATATAAGGGCCAGGCCCTAATGTGTCGAAATGGCAAAGTTGCTGTTCTTGCCTCCTGCAAATTTAAATGGCCTCTCCTGAAAAGTTAACTTTTTTTTATACTTTAGCAAAGCATAATTCGCTTATTTTTCATTGAATTTTGTTTTGTTTTGAAGGAAATTTTATGATCTTTATTTTCATAAGAAAAAGTATAAAGAATTTGTACCTGATAACTTTGTATCATTCATTTTTCCTCCACAACTTTTTACAGATTTTCACAGTATGAGAGATAAATGAAAAGTGATTAATGAAGTTGTTACCAGTGATCTTATCTTGCATACGAAACCCAGACATAAGGGTTTGTAAATACTGGTTGGATGAAACCCTAATTATTAATTATGTCATTTATGCTTATATTTATATATATAATTATATCAACTACACTAAAAATATGCATCAGAATAAAAAAATAAAATCCACCTATGAAAACGTCCCAGACCCCCTTAAAGGTACGGAAAGAGTAAAATAAAAGAGTATATTCTCTAATACTCAAACTCTAACTCGATTTCTTTCAAACTAAAGTTTGCCCGTTTACTCCCTAGCTATTTTTTTTTCTTCCATCACCACCAGACCATAATGGTACACTCACTACATCGCCATCACCACCACACCAGCGTCTCTACATCACCATCGTACAATTGTTACATCACCACATCCAATGTCCATTGTATCGGGTCCACTTGCCAAAAGTTTTAAAATTCCTGTATCGGAGCTCAAAATTATGATTTAAAAACAGGTATACTCATTTTCAACCCAAGTTTTGTCGTCAGTAGGATCATTGCGGGCAAAATTATCACTTATGCAGAGATGTTTTCAAAATTATATTTATATTTAGGAATTTATTTTATTTTACTTTATGCATTCTTAAAGACAAACCAGACGTATGATCCTAGTGCTCTAAATAGCTGCATACGAGTAAAGGCCTTATGTTGCTTAAACTGCTACACCGGCCTTGACTAGAGGAAAAATTACATTGTTTTCATCAACTGAAAATTCCATTATAAAAGGCCAATTTAATTCCTTTCATATGACACAGTGACTACAATAATTTATTTGTACTTATATAGAAGACTAAAATGTTCTGGCATACTGATAATATCAATACTCCTAAGAATGATGAATGGAAACTTACATTGCCACTAGTGATGGCTCCAGTAACAGCAGGCGCCAAGAAGCCCGTTGCTGAACCCAGGGTGTTGGTGAGACCTTTCAGGGTGCCTGCTAAGTTTGGAGCGATATCCTGTTCGGATAGAGAAGCACCGCTGGTCATCGGTCCTATAAGACCAACAGCCAGGCACATCACAACCGTAGCCAAGACAGGGTCACAGTTGATCCATATAATTCCTATCAAGCAGGCTGCTGAGCAATGCAAGCCTGAAGGAAGACAAAGGCTGATTGGAGTGTGAAATTTCAGATTAAGTTATAACGCATATAAATAAAAAATAAAAAATAATAAAAAACTTGTATGGCAAATCAGTGTTTTTTAGAGAATGTCATCTATATGAAAAAAGAAGTATTTGTTAATTTGTGCAAATGACTGAAAGCTCACTTATAAATGTTGAGAGTTTCCGTACAGCTATCACAGATAGCAAATTTCTTTTCTGAAGTGTATGAACAAAGAGGCCCCAAGTCACGCAGGTGCCCCACTGGATGATGTATGGCAAAGCTGAACTTAAACCATTCTGAAGAAAATGAAGAAATCATTCGTGTATTGGAACTATTATTGTTATTTAAAAAAAATTTTATTAAACCAATAAGAAACATCTATCAATGACTGAGTTTTAAGGTTTTCCTCACTTTGCCCATATCAAAATGCAACATTTTGTCGAAATATGTAGGTAGCTCTGTTAGCATTGTAGAGGAGCTAAAATTATAGCAAAAACTCGCTGCCACTATAGCCCAAAATGGTCGTGATGTCGCTATGTGTCGCCAAGGAATCGCCATCACCTGTAACAGTAACAGGTGTAGCAGTTGAAGAACACGTCAGGAAATTTTAAACTAAATACATACAGTTCAGCATAGATAATAACATTCATCACCTTATCTCTCTTGACATAATAGCGATGCTCTAGGATGTACTGTAACTCTGAAGAAGAAATCCTAGGATGCTGTTCAGGAAGATCGTGTACCAGAAGGAACCAAGGAATTCCCCAAATTACACCCAAACCTCCAAATATGTAGAAGACTGAAGGCCATCCACCCAAGAAGGTAATACTACAGAGCCAACCACCGACAGACATCGCCACCACCGTTCCAACTTGCATACCTGTAAAATCATCATATGTAAGATAATAATTTGACGCTGTCTCTCATGTCACTCATTCAAAGTTTCAGAAAAAAGTTGAGGACGTTGTCTCCAAAACCATTAACTCGTCAGAGGGTAAAATTCTTGCTTTTTCGCGAGTGCCAGTAATTTCGAAAGAAACTTCAAAGAACCATCTACCATTTTTTTTTCTTAGACGGTTCGATTAGTCTTTCTCCCACATCAACATTTTCTCAATTTGAACTTTTACTCCTCTCAGTGTCATATAAAAATTAAGTTACCTGAGGCTATTAGACTCCAATATTTCGCCTTATCTTTAGGGGGAATCCATGCTGCGATCATCAAGTTTGCTGAAGGAAAAGTCAATCCCTGTTGGCAGAGTAAAACAATAATCAGTATTTTAGTGTTCTGTAAAGGGATAATGTGCAGAAATTCAAATAAATTCCAAAATATAACATCAAAGAACAATTTCATGTTATACTTCTGAATTATCAATAACATTGCAGCAATTATGGCCAATAACAGTATGTATAGTCAAACCTGAGCCAAGCCTTCCAACACTCTGAGAACAATAAACAGAGTTACAGAGGTATAAATGCACAGTGGCGACAGTAGCGTCAGGATGCAGGGAACAATAACCCCCAGCCCGAACGTGCGTTTTGGACCAAAGTACTCCGCCGCACGACCCCCGAGGAAGTTTGTTGCCGTGTAGCCGTAGAAGAATGCACCCAAAAGAATCCCTTGAGTGTCTCCGTTCCAGTCGTACTCTCCTTCCTGAATAAATATGAATGAGTACATTATAAATGTTTATTTTTCTGATAATCAACTAGGGTGATCTTGTAAATCATTAGCTTGAAGACGATGTACAGTTACGTGGTCCATAATACATTAATTTAAATCATCCTGTAATTTTTCATACACCTGTCTATAGTGTACAATCGATTAGTGTTTTCTGTTAATTATTTACACTAGTATGTATACCTAACGGATGTACGGTACTGAAATGTACATCATCTCTGTTTTCCATGTTTTGAACACCTTTATTTGTATGCATCTAGTAAATACTTTTCGCTTTCATATTTTTTAATTTATTGCAGATTTTTTTGCAGATCACGTCAGATCCCTCTCTCGATGCTGGGGAAAACGAAACATTCCGTCTCCTTGATGTGACTCTCCCGTGGACATGAGGTAATTACATGCAGAAGGTGGATCTTCTCAAAGATTATAATTGTCAAAATATCTATATTTACATTTTAATCTTTTGCTAAAAGTATATCGTGTGTGTGTGTGTGTGTGTGTGTGTGTGTGTGTGTGTGTATTGACCTAGTTGTAGTATACAGGGCCTGAGCTAGACTCGTGTGGTCCTGTCTCCGTATCTACATTGATCCAATTTTTCTTTCAGTCTGTGCACACTATTCACTTCAATAACTTCTTCTTTCTAACTGTTCCATGCGTCTATACTTCTATGTGGAAAGCTATATTTCTTTGTGTTATTCAAGCATCTTCCCTTTTTTAATTTCCTCTTGTGGCGTCTTGTGTAAGCAGCTTCTTCCCTTGATAGTATATTCTTGTCTGTGTGTGTGTGTGTGTGTGTGTGTGTGTGTGTGTGTGCAAAAACACAGAAAAGGAGAGGGATTTCATACTCACTATCACGCTGTCATCAAGGTTGTCATCAGGAATGGGGCAAGTGTCTGCTACGTTGGTTGTGTTCGCTGTCTCGTTTCTGCTCACTATGGCCACGATGACAATGGAGAGAGACACTCGCACCATGTAGGTCACCGTTATCCCCAAAAAGCCCAGCAACACTAAAGTATTTCGTGCATCCCACCAAGATCCTCCTGAAGTAAGAACGCTGTATTGGTTTTTCATAGGAGAGAGAGAGAGAGAGAGAGAGAGAGAGAGAGAGAGAGAGAGAGAGAGAGAGAGAGAGAGTGTGTGTGTGTGCACGCGCGCGCGAGTGAGAGTGAGAGTGTGTGTGTGTGGCTACCCACAGGTGGTAAGGGACATTCCCGACTCCAATGATGCTGCTCAAATGAACGTCAATATATATATATATATATATATATATATATATATATATATATATATATATATATATATATATATATATGTGTGTAACACTCCGTTTTTTTTTGGTGTGATAAAACTATCTATTATTTCTCAAATATCATTCGGGTGAGGGTCGAAGGAGTAGTACTTGCAATATTTTGTTATTTCCTAACAATCATGGGATAAGGGGTTAAGTAGGCAATAAGGGGAAAGAGTAAAGGGTTGTTTAATTATTTTTTTATTCAGTAGGGAAGTTTAATCATCGCCTCAAATCAAAGTCTTATAAAATCCACCTGTGGGGAGGAGAACGAATGAATCAAATATCTAAAAGGAAAATCCTACGTATATTCACTAACCTGCATTCCATAATCCAGATAATTTTTCTTCACTTACGGTGGAATATTTTGAGGAAAGATATTATTCTCACGTAGGGGAAAATATGAATAGTTCCAATAATGGGGGGGGGGACCTCCTTGTAAACTTATTTCATAAAGGAAGGATAGTTGAAACCGAAAAATAATATTATAATAATTCTAATTAAAAATAAGAATTAGGGAAATGAATGATGTATCAGGCAAAGTCAGATGATAGTTATAATTATTCAGAACCTATGTTCCTAGAGGCGTCTGGCAATCCAGGTATAGTTTTGATCGAGGGTTGAAGCGAAGGCTCTATCCCACTGCTGCCACCAGTGTAATACTTGTAAATATTACCACCAAAACAACCACACAAGGTGCTTGTAATAGTGTAATACCTACCAGCATTAACACAAAAACAAAGAAAAAAAATAGGGTTCGGTATCACTTTCCTTGCGTCGTTTAGGGGGTAGGGTGTTCAGGATAATAATATTTGTAGTGGAAGTATCAAGCAGTGAGGCTATTCTATCGAAAATTTGTGCCTAATTTTTCTAAAATAGCCCCACCGCTGACCAATCTAACTAAGGCGGAGGTCATGTTTAACTGGACCGACCAATGTCAGGAGGCGTTCGAAATACTGAAGCAGAAGTTGATGTCTGCTCCAGTATTAGTAAAATATCACCCAGAACTCCCAATAATACTAGTCACTGATGCCAGCGAGGAATGTGTAGGGGCGGTTCTCCATCAAGTACAATCTGATCAAAGTATTAAACCCCTAGGATACTTTTCCAAGAAACTAAGTAGTTGTGAGAAAAGATACTCAGTGACCGATAAAGAGGCACTCGCGGTAATTTTAGCATGTCGTCATTTCCATCATTATCTGTGGGGAGCAATCTTTGAAATTCAGACAGATCATCAACCGCTTACCAACATTTTTCGCCGACGAACTAAGTCTCCTCGAGTCACTAGATGGATGTTAGAAATGAGGGAGTATAACTTTAAAATCAAATATGTGAAAGGGAAAGACAATGTAGTTGCGGATCAACTATCTCGTCCTGTAAGGGTCATCACGCAATAGCCTCTCGTCACTTGGCTAGGTCTAACTAGGCCAGAACTTATCAAGGCACAACACGACGATCCAACCTGGAGTGAATTATTAGAATATTTAAAGGGTGGTATATTACCCCGTCGTAAGATTGCCCGGGCCACATTGGATCAATTTGAGTTAATTGAAGGGTTACTACACTATGTCCGAACAAGTGTAGATGGTAGTTTTTTTTATACCATGGTAGTGCCTCGTCAATTAGTGGGAAAGGCTATGGAAGTAGCCTATGACCAGTCTGGACATTTTGGCCAATTTAAATCGATAAAGAAAGCGGAAGAGCTGTTTTATTGGCCCACTCTAAAGACCAATATGATTCAATATTTAAAGGAATGTCTAAACTGTCAGCAATACAAACACAACAAGGGAATGTCACAACCATATAGCGAATTACCTATTGTATCTCATCCTTTAGAAAGAATAGCCATTGACTTAACTGACATGACATCAGGTCAAGATGGTAATAGGTATATTTTAACAATAATAGACCATTATTCTCGCTTTGTAAAATTCTATCCCTTAAAATCCAAACAAGCTGTAGGAATAGTGGCTAGACTTTCCCAATTCACTACTGACTTTGGCCGACCTGGGGCACTATTATGTGATAATGCCATGGAATTCACCGGAAGCAACCTGAAGGCGTGGGCGGATCAACACGGGGTGGAGCTGCTGTTCACCACACCTTATCACCCTCAGTCAAACGGCTTGATTGAGCGCATGCACCGGACTCTCAAGACCATTCTATCGCAGCTTTGTAAAGGTTACCCCTTGAGGTGGCCAACACTATTAGGAGAGTGCCAGATCCATATGAACATGGCTGTTCATGGCAGCACTGGTGTCACTCTCTATGTCGCCTTCTTCGCCAGACACCCACCACGGACCATCACGGCACCCCTCGTGACGATACCTTCAGGAGAAAGTGAAAGAAACAACCTAAAACTATTAATCAAAGAAGCGAGTGTTTTGTCTCAAAGGAGGTATCGAGAGGTGGCCAACAGGAATCGCAAAGCTGAGAGAGTGCACAAGGGGATCTTGGTGTGGGTAAAAATTGAAACTCATTTACCAGGCACTTGTGTTAAACTCAAAGCAAAGTGGAAAGGCCCTTATCGAGTGGTGGAAAGTATCCGAGAAGGGCAAGTGTATGTGTTGGAGGACCCTTATACAGGGAAGTGCGTGCAAAGGGCAGCTGAGAAAGTGAAACCATATATCAGCCGTCATCAGATTATCCCGGAGGCAGAGGAACTGGTGGAGTCTTTTATTGTGGAGGAAGAAGAGGAGGATCAAACTCGTCCACCTCGCCACCGACAACCTCCTAAGAGATATATTGAGGAATATTGAGCGGTGGGAAAATAAGAACAATCCAAGTGTGTGTGTCAGGAATGTTAAGTTAAGTTTTTGTGTCGTGTAAACCTCAAGATAGCTACCAGCATCCAAGAAAGAACAACGGGAAAACACGTCTCACTCAAGTGTCAGTCATCATCAGGGAAATGGATCCCTAATCATAATGTGTCATGTAGTATGTCAGAGTGAAGGTCCTATCCATGACTTTAGTTCGAGGAGGGGTTACCATGGTGAATGCATTGCTATGGCTTCGACCTTCCTCAGGTTACAGTCACTCCCGCTGCAGGCTCTTAGCATCACTTTAGGACGCATCTTATGAAGCCTAACCATTGTGAGGAGTGAGTGGGTGAATGTAAAAATGAATGAGAGAATGAATGAAGAATGAATGAATCGCTTATTCCCTCCAATATGGGTAATGGGACAGTAGAGAGTGATCGGGCAGTACCCAGGTGGGTCTGCCCCAGGACAACCTGTATGTGGTAGAGAGTGGCTGGGGTTGTGTGAAGAGTGCCTGTTTGACATATTTTGGGTGAAATGGAGAAAGAAAAACTTTCCTCCCGGGGGAAGAATACGAATCAGGTGATTTAAGTTTTGGTTTTTGTATCAGTGTATTATGTTGGGTCTTTCAGTCGAAAAATGGAAGGTGAGACGGATGTTTCTAAGTTGTAAATAGGGATGGCTGCAGTTAAATTGAAGGTTAAGGTATGAGTAACGTTGGTTAGGTAGTAAGTATGGTGAGAATAGGGATTGAGTCAAATTCTTCCACCGTAAGGTTCAGCTTCGGAGGACAGGCGTGTGTAACACTCCGTTTTTTTTGGTGTGATAAAACTATCTATTATTTCTCAAATATCATTTGGATGAGGGTCGAAGGAGTAGTACTTGCAATATTTTGTTATTCCCTAACCATCATGGGATAAGGGGTTAAGTAGGCAATAAGGGGAAAGAGTAAAGGGTTGTTTAATTATTTTTTTTATTAAGTAGGGAAGTTTAATCATCGCCTCAAATCAAAGTCTTATAAAATCCACCTGTGGGGAGGAGAACGAATGAATCAAATATCTATCAGGAAAATCCTACGTATATTCACTAACCTGCGTTCCATAATCCAGATAATTTTTCTTCACTTACGGTGGAATATTTTGAGGAAAGATATTATTCTCACGTAGGGGAAAATATGAATAGTTCCAATAATGGGGGGGGGGACCTCCTTATAAACTTATTTCATAAAGGAAGGATAGTTGAAACCGAAAAATAATATTATAATAATTCTAATTAAAAATAAGAATTAGGGAAATGAATGATGTATCAGACTAAGTCAGATGATAGTTATAATTATTCAGAACCTATGTTCCTAGAGGCGTCTGGCAATCCAGGTATAGTTTTGATCGAGGGTTGAAGCGAAGGCTCTGTCCCACTCGCCTGCTACTCTCCGTCATCTCAGGTGAGAGAGTTATTATAGCTATTGAAGATACAGTGATAGCTATGTAAAGTCAGTAAGGTGTGTGATATTATATATATATATATATATATATATATATATATATATATATATATATATATATATATCTTTGACATTACTAGGAGTGTGATCAAGTGTAGGGAAAGTGAATATTATATGAGTGTTAGGTTGGAAGTTAATGTGTTTTTTTTTCTCCCCACTCGCCTGCTACTCTCCGTCATCTCAGCCTGGTGTTACAAATTCGTCATATGGCAAGTGAATCTAGGTCAATGCCAAGTCAAAGTATCAAGGGAGTCTAGCTTGTTAGGGAAATTAGGTAGGATGTATAACATGTGATGTCAGAACGAGTGAAGTGGTGCCATGTAAGGGGGGTTTTGGTAGCGTGGCTGGTTAAATAAGGCTTCGGAGAACGTGGCCATGGGTTTATTATACAATAAACAATGGACAGAGGAGTGACGATGAGTGAACTTTGCTGTAGTAGCTCTGTGCCCGGACTGATGCGGGCGGCTGGGAGGTCAGGTCAGGCGACGCGCTGGGTCGCAGTTGCCAGACGTCACAAGACAGTTGCCAAACATACACTATTGATATGAGCGCGCCACATACAAATACAATATGATAATGATATATATAATACCTCAGCTCCCTACAGCCATGTGCTTATGTTGTAAAGTGTCCAGTGAATAGTTCCTCGCGTTCCTATCGTTATTTTCGTTTTTCGGATTCGAAGGAATATTCCATCCGAGACGTAAGATAAGGAAGTCGATTTGAAGTGGTCAAGTGTCCACCCATCTGAAGTGTTCACCCATCTGAAGTGTCCATATCGTGTGTTTCTTTCTGTGTTTTTCTTTTGCACAAGTTATCCTGTATGTCACCTTGTCTTCGTTCTTAGACTCGAAGGAATATTCACTCTAAGACGTTAGATAAGGGATAAGGGGTAACTTGGGCCGTTTAGTTAACTAAGCAGTGGTTATATTTTTATACCAGTTAGCCCTTAATTAATTTCATATGGCCAAGTGATATACAAGTGATATATAAGTGATATATAAGTGATATGTAAGTGTCCAAATAA
The DNA here is from genome assembly GCA_029783475.1 of Metacarcinus magister. Taxonomy (NCBI): domain Eukaryota; kingdom Metazoa; phylum Arthropoda; class Malacostraca; order Decapoda; family Cancridae; genus Metacarcinus; species Metacarcinus magister. Next base: position 13,825,428 of record JAPQNM010000040.1, on the reverse strand, counting down.
GTACTACATATTTCAGCACTCAATAAATACTATTGTTTTGATACTTCCACTACAAATATTATTATCCTGAACACCCTACCCCCTAAACGACGCAAGGAAAGTGATACCGAACCCTATTTTTTTTCTTTGTTTTTGTGTTAATGCTGGTAGGTATTACACTATTACAAGCACCTTGTGTGGTTGTTTTGGTGGTAATATTTACA
>JAPQNM010000040.1:13818624-13821124 GCA_029783475.1 Metacarcinus magister | reverse complement strand
TCTTCTCAAGATCAACTTCTCCACCATCTCTTGGAACAAGTCTGGAGTAATTCTCAGGTAATTTCTGTAGCCTCTTGGATCTTCCTTGTGAAGTTCTACCAATAACTGGTCGTAATGTCCAAAGTGATTGTCCTTGCTTTCCTTTTTCTAGTTGGGGTTATTTCTTTTTTGGCCTGCTCTTTCTTCCTTTTCTCCTGGTCTTCAAGAAGTATTGGTGCTGCAGCTGAGAGATAATATAGACACGTTCTCTTTTGTGCGATAAGAGCTTCTTTTCTGACATTCAACATCTTGTCGGGTCCACAACAAATCGAGGAATGAATGAAGGTATGTGATGCCTGCTATTTATATAGCGTGGCATCAAGCGGGACAAAGCGGGACCAAATAATGCCACGAATGCTTCATGCATGGGCGAACTGGTTGTGGCAATGCATGCCCATGCGGGAAGAATGCGCGTCATGCGTACCATGTCGTACAGTATACGTAAACAATGCGCCAACAATACTTGACCGGGGCGTAAACCAGTCGTGTGATAGCGTGCCATTGCGTGCCAAGTGCGTAACTTATGCGTAAACATGACGCAAACAGTGCGCAAACTAGGCTAACGTTTTTTCTTGTTTTGCGTGCCAGTGCAAGTGTCAAGGTGGCATAAGGCTGGGATCACACATTCACGATTTTGAACCGCGACGGACAGCGACGTTTGAAATTGGTGCATCGGGTAGTGAATTACGACCCGCTCCCGACCATCGAGAAGCAAAACGTGGTGTATAGGGGTGCGCTGCTTTGCGTCGCCAAGCATCTCCAGTCGTCTCCCTACATCCCGATAATTTCCACCGGCCCAAAACCATCGTAGTTTTCTGTTCCAACTGTCATTCATCGGGAGATAATCCCGACCATCGTAACAGAATCGTAATTGTGTCGTGGTTCATCGTGGTACGATAAAGATTCAATGGTGACCATCGTTATTATCTACGAAAAATCATGTGCCGTCTGGCACCATCGGCATCACAAAAACCGTTGTCTCGATGTGGCAACGCCGCATCACGCCACCCTATGACGGACCATGATATATATACGATATATATACGATATATATAGTCGGCCCGGCCAGTCTATTCTAGTCCCACAGAGCAAGCACTTCTCCAAGCACTCTTCAAGATGGTAAAGGAAAAGAAGGACAAGAAAGCTGGGGCAAAGAAAACCAAGACTGATTTCCCTCTTCAGGAGAAGGATGCTACATCATCACCCATGCCACCACCTGCCACCCCTACATCTGAGCCTAGCCTTCCCACCCCTACATCGGAGCCTAACCTTCCCACCCCTACATATGAGCCTTTTATTTATCCCTTACCCGTGGCACCGGTAGGCTTAATGGAGGCCTTACATGGTTGGCCTCAGCCCGTTAGTAGCGCGGGTTAGATTTTTTAAGTGACGCCTCGTTTCATATAGAGAGGCTCATGCTGCCAGCGGAAGCTCCTCGCGCATATAACTTTGCATTCCCGTCGAAGATAGTGTTATGGTAGCATGTGGGTGATCTTAGGCCACTCGGCAGTATTACCATAGAAAAGTGGCCAGCACATGCCGGAGCTCGAACGCGGGACCCTGAGCTGGTATGCCCGACCGCTAGCCACTAGGCCACCGCCTTCCCACCCCTACATCTGAGCCTAGCCTTCCCACCCCTACATCTGAGCCTAGCCTTTCTGCATATGCCCCTGTCGCAGGAAGCAGCCCTACTTTATTATTGGAAGATAATGAATCAGAGATGCTGGAGGTGTGTCCACCTTCGGATTATATACCTGGGCAAGGGTCCCGACACGTTTCCACGACATGTCTTAATCAGTCGTAATCACATCGTGTGCGTAGTGCGGCGTAGCGGTGATTAAGTCCACGGGTTCCACCAATAGATCCGACTTAAGAGTCTCTGACGAATTTGCGTAGCAGCACAGGTTCTGGGAAGGATAGCCAAGAGGGAAGAGAATATCCATTAGGAGATTTTCTAGGATATAAGAACAGTCTCTCATGTGGGGTTTAATTAGTGGCAGTACACAGTAGAGATCTGATCGAGTGAAGAACGCTGTCAAGGACCGACTCCCACCTGGACTCTGGAAGACTTCGGGATCGAAGAGCGAGACACACTGCCTTCCAAATAGTTTCGTTCTCTCTCTCGCATTGTCCATTTCCTTGCAGGTGGTAAGGAGTGGAGTGAGTCATAACAACACCATGATCTGAGAGAAACTTTGACACTTCCCTACACATGAATTGGACTCCTCTATCTGAATGAATGGATGACGGGCAACCAAATATGGAGAATACATTTTGAAACACTCTAATTACTGTTAGAGCAGACATGTCGGAGCAAGGATAAGCAAAGGGAAAATGATAATATTCGTTCACCATAACAAGAAAGTATTTGTTGCAAGAAGAGGAGGGTTTAGGACCGATGAAGTCAACTGAAAGCCTATCGAAAGAACGTAAAGCATGAATGAGATGAGAAAGGGGAGGC
>JAPQNM010000040.1:13806124-13808624 GCA_029783475.1 Metacarcinus magister | reverse complement strand
GACCGACACACTTCGCCTAACGCATGGGAAACAAAGAACTCTGAGGGACAAACATAACATGCGACCGTGGCGAGCAAGCTAATAAATAGTGATGAAGCTTTGTATCTGTCAGTCATTAGGTGGGGGTGAGACAGTGAGTGATTAACTACGCCTCTTTACCCGGCTACAAAGACCCTTCCTAATTATTTTAATTATACCCAAGTTACTTATTACACCCATCACCTCAGTGTTTAAATTTGTATAATCACCCTCATTTCTCTTACCAGTATATTACCATATTTTTTTCTGGACATAAAACGTCAAGGAAACTGCTTGCATAATTATAGGATTTCCATTACCATCTCATTTGTGGTTACGGTGAGGAAGGTTTCCTTTGCTGTGAATTAGTACCAAGGACTAAATTCTGAGACAAAGCCGCCGAGGCAACCAACGGCCGTGTATCCTAGACCAAAATATTACAGGAACAAAGACTCACTTCCACGAATATCCAACAACAAGATCGATCTCGCAGCTCTTTACACATTGGGTTTTCTCGTCCATCCCAATTGGACTCCGTGATCGTGTTACTTGTGACACCGTGACTACCGTGTTACAATAATGCATATATATGTATATATATATATATATATATATATATATATATATATATATATATATGTATATATATATATATATATATATATATATATATATATATATATAGATATATATGGATATATGGATATATGGATATATATATATATATATATATATATATATATATATATATATGTGTATATATATGTATATATATATATATATATATATATATATATATATATATATATATATATATACATATATCCATATATATATATATATATATATATATATATATATATATATATATGTATATATATATATATATATATATATATATATATATATATATATATATATATATATATATGTATATATATATATATATATATATATATATATATATATATATATGTATATATGTATATATATATATATATATATATATATATATATATATATATATGTATATATATATATATATATATATATATATATATATATATATATATATATATATATGTATATTTGAAAATCATCACGAAATTAATTGGAGCGTAAAAACTTCATAAATACATTATATTCGTATTCACTTACGCTCTGGCATGTGTACACGGTTAATCAAAAATATAAACTACGTATTTTGATCGAAAAGTAACATCTAGGTGGAGAACTTGGCAAACGAACTACAAATGTGGAAAAAATGTTACGTATGATTTTCTCTTTAATCGAAATCCATTTTGCATTTATTTTCGTTCATAAATATTTCTTTACTAAAACATACTTATGTACACCGATATCGGAATTCAGTATCACACACAATAAATAAATAAAAATCATTATGGAATGCATATATTTAGTGCAATGGTAAAGTCCCTGCGGTGATAAGTACGTAAATTATTTACTAGTTCCATTATTTACTCGACTGATTGGCAGGATAGTAATAGGAATGAGACAAGAGTGTTGATGATTATACCTTGCCTTCCGCCTGTTAAATTCAAACCCACCTGTCCTGGGGGTCAGCACCCTTAGGGCGGAAGGCATCGTTTTGTTTAAGTAAATAGAGGAAGCTGCGCTCCAACTGCGCAAACGGTGGGTTGACCTTCGTGGCAGCCTTCAGTCTGACTGTCATCACCTATCAGCAGTCGTCTCTGGCATGAAACGGTACTTTGGTGGGAATGACCGTCACCTTGCTCTTTCCATCCAGACATTATTAAGTGAAACAGAACGACACAACAATGAACTCCCACCTCCAAAACAAATTTGAAAATGTAATTATTTCAATATGTGAATAACATAATGTTTCATGTTTTGTTTTTGTCACCCCTTTCTTCCCATGGTTAGTTGGTTGGTTGTCTATTGTGTTCCCATCTAGGAGACCCACAGGCTATAGCGACAGCTTTGTATTAACACTTCCTTTTTCTAACGTCAACCGAGCAAGTTTCACGCGTATAATAGTGCAACTTTCCGCTCAGAACTGAAGAGCTGCACGTCTTTTTCAGAGTGTATTCTTGTGTGCCACCTGCACCTGCATGGTAATGTGCAAATATTGTGTACGTGTTACCTAGTTACCCAGTGAGAGTGGTATTGAGTCTCCACTGATCAGGAGAAAAACGTTAATACAGTCATTCTTAACTCAGTTTCACCGAAACACGAATACATTGAAAGTTGGATTGATGCTGAAAGCAACAGATTGGCTAACTTCTTCCGACTTCTTTTTTGTTTACACCACTAAGTGTCTGTCCTGCAACCAAGCAATAGCAAGCGAGCACACGCCTTATAGTGCCGTTTATTGTCACTAGGGTGGTGCCGTTGACATAACAATGTACACTGCTGTTGCAGCCTCGCGGGGAAACAATGCCTTGGAACTCGCATCCGTCCACGATGATTTGTTGGTGAATCTGGCGGATATTCATCTTCC
>JAPQNM010000040.1:13781124-13798624 GCA_029783475.1 Metacarcinus magister | reverse complement strand
TTTCTAATGTGTATATGTGTGTGTGTATGTGTGTGTGTGTGTGTGTGTGTGTGTGTGTGTGTGTGTGTGTGTGTGTGTGTGTGTGTGTGTGTGTGTGTGTGTGTGTGTGTGTGTGTGTGTGTGTGTGTGTGTGTGTGTTCATGTGAGGAGAAAACTCGGCAAACACCAAGTAAAAAGCACAAGTAGTATAACTCACTCCTGGTGTCCCCTGCAGGTTCAAGACGCAGGGTTTCAACCAGTACCGAGACAACTGTCAGCTGAGCCACCAGGACGGTAGCAGTGACTTCGATTTCCACAAGGACCTGGATTTTGACTTCTACGAAAAGGAATTTAACTCCCGGAACTGTTATCAGTAAGCCTAAGACATTAGATTAGTCTAGTGACAATGCACACTTATTGTTCAATAAAAAGGAAGGACTCAGTAGTCTATTTCTTCTTTATCATTGTCTCTTAATTTTCGTTCCTTTTCTCTGTAACTTTTAGAGTAATTAAGCATGCACTCCTTCTATTTGTTCTTGTTGATCAAAATGTATTGGACAGTATTATGCACTTACTATATTAACAAAAATCTAAGTAATTATTCTTTCCAGCTATAGTTACAATATCCATCTGCTAGAATAACCTTTTTAAAAATATTATTTTAGACATGCACTTAGTACATTAACCAAAATCTAGTTAATTACATTTCAACTGTAACTCTCATTCCTCATCTTGGGAAGGACCTTATATAACATAACTAGAATGTACACATGCACTGTATTGTATTCTTAATAATTACTCTTTCCCACTTTAGCTCAGAATCCCTAACTGTTGAAGAGACCAAAAATGAATCAAGGTAAGATCTTTCGTACTGTTCAGGTTTGGTCAGATCCTCGTGTCACTTATTATTTTCTCGTAACTATTATATAGAAAATTCATGGTTTTCTGTAAACTTTCCTTTTAATTAAGCACTACACCTCGTCTTTCCAGTATCAAATAAACTCAGGTGCCTGAGATTTTCCTATGTGACAGTTCTCTCTCTCTCTCTCTCTCTCTCTCTCTCTCTCTCTCTCTCTCTCTCTCTCTCTCTCTCTCTCTCTCTCTCTCTCTCTCTCGCTCGCTCTCGCTCTCGCTCTGGCTCTGGCTCTGGCTCTGGTTCTGGCTCTGGCTCTGGCTCTGGCTCTGGCTCTGGTTCTCTCTCTCTCTCTCTCTCTCTCTCTCTCTCTCTCTCTCTCTCTCTCTCTCTCTCTCTCTCTCTCTCTCTCTCGCTCTCGCTCTCGCTCTCGCTCTCGCTCTCTCTCTCTCTCTCTCTCTCTCTCTCTCTCTCTCTCTCTCTCTCTCTCTCTCTCTCTCTCTCTCTCTCTCTCTCTCTCTCTCTCTCTGTAATATATATATATATATATATATATATATATATATATATATATATATATATATATATATATATATATATATATACATATACACAAATTATTGCAAATAATAATGAAAAATATAACAGTGATAATAATAGTAATAATGATACTGATTTAAGCTCTGAGACAACAAAATATCTAAACGTGAAATTTCATAGTGGCGTGTCTAAATTATCCATCACTATAATAGTACAATACTATCAAGCCGTGGACGATGTCCTATGTGTGTCTCTTAACATGATCTTACTTTGACAGAAATAATGGCGGCTATTGGAATAACCATGGCGGCTACGGGAATAACCATGGTGGCTACGGAAATAACCATGGTGGCTACGGGAATAACCATGGCGGCTACGGGAATAACCATGGCGGCTACGGTGGTCGGGAAGGTAAGCTGCACAGATTCTTAAGTCTGCTTGGAAGGGATTCTTTACTCAGTTGTCCTTAACCTAACACTTCTTCATTTGTTTATAGCATAACCATTACGCTACGCCTCTACTCACCTTAATTAATGTAATATACCAAGGCAAGTGAATTATTGGAAAGAAGAGTAGCAAGTCTAATAAGCCAAGCGAGATATTCTAAAAATATATGAGGCCGTCCTAAAATGCTAGTTTTCTGAGAATGTAGCTACGTCATGTGCGTGTTGAAGATATGGTAAACTTGCGAAATGTAGAGGAGTATCTTTAGCGTGACGATGTCCTTGGGGATATTGTAAGTTATTTCTACCAGTTTGGAGAGTCAAGTCTTGTTTTTATCCTTTTAACTTTGTGCAATGCTTCTTGTTTTCAGGCTTTGCATATTATGATGTCAAGGCGTTATGATAAAATACAAGACTGAACACCGACACTGGAGGCTTGCCCACTGTTTAGTTTATTTAGGCGCATGCGAATTTAAACTCGCTTCTTTAATATATTCATTCAGATTTATTGGAAGTAAACCTTGCAATAATGGATAAGTGTTGGTAATCACTGGCTTGAACCATGTTTCAGGAAACACTTATGAGGACATTTCCTTTCCTCCATGTGGATAGACTGTTGCTGTAAAATCAGCTCATCAAAATAAACTGGACTGATCATAAATGATAAGGACAACGCTATCCCCCCACACCAGAAATATAATTGTATTCATGTTTGTTATATTATTATTTATGAACACATGTTAAAGATACGTTTCTCCTACCACAATATGTATTTTCTACAACATTATGGTATCTTTATTGATATATAAATCATACTTAATTTGCTTCACTTCTACATACTCTGGCCCTGCCCGTGTTCATGATATTACCGCACTGTTGTTAATGAACCCTCGCTCAACGGAACGCCGAGGACATTGTTGACATTCCTTTCTTTTTTTATATACATATGAAAGCCTCACCGTGGTACGTACATGCCTCGCATACCACAGCCCAACTTTCTAATGAATATAATATAAGACTTAACCCTCACGACTGACTAGCGCTATAACATATTCAGTGTGTGGGTGTGTGTGTGTGTGTGTGTGTGTGTGTGTGTGTGTGTGTGTGTGTGTGTGTGTGTGTGTGTGTGTGTGTGTGTGTGTATGTGTGTGTGTGTGTGTGTGTGTGTGTGTGTGTGTGTGTGTGTGTGTGTGTGTGTGTGTGTAAGTGTGTGTGTGTGTGTGTGTGTGTGTGTGTGTGTGTGTGTGTGTGTGTGTGTGTGTGTGTGTGTGTGTGTGTGTGTGTGCGCGCTTTTACGTCCGTTATTAAATGATTTGAGGATTCACACCCTGATTAGATAATAAATAGGAGAAAACTCAATCAGATGTTTGAAAGGCATCGTTGATTGCTACTCTCCAGTTGGTGTGCATTTCAGTCCTGTTTTTTCTTTGATGAAAAATATCCATCTCATCCTGTAAGACGTGACAGTTCATTTTCTTTGTATGTATATGATATCATCATAAGCTATAATTTTCTTTCTCTTACAATCCACAACACCCATTAATTATATGCAACATGTCTCCTGTTCCGCTTGTGTGCTTTTACATTCCACGGCCCAGCTAATTCTCTGCCTTGTTTTGTGCCCTCAGAGTGCTTCCGGCTGGTGGAGAAGCAGAAAGCCCTCAGTGAGAGAGACGCAGTAGGAAGTTTGATGGCCCGGGACATCAGGGAGTGTGAAATGGTTTGCGAACAGTCCTGGCAGTTCACCTGCAAAGTTTTATCCTTCAGGTAAGCGAGAGCATGACCATAGAAACCAGCTGGAAAAACACATTGTCGTGACAAATAGGTTGGTAACTTATGAAGATTTGTTCAACCATTAACTTTATTATGCTGCCTTAAGTAATCAGTGGTACTTCTCGTTGCGTGCTTTCCGCATGTTTGTTTCATTTAGGCTGTACTACCTACTCCCTTTCCTCTGACACACTTTTTCTCCTTCCCTCCCACCCCCCATCATCCCTTGACAACTCTACCCCAATCTGTGACGTGAGGCATCAAGAAGAATCAGTTTTTGTTCTCGCAAGGAACGGTGCGGAGGAGAAAGTCAGAGAAAAAAGTTCTTTAACCCGGAAGACGCGTCCATTTCCTTGCCTCGTGTTGGTTGATTCCTCTTTCCCTTTACCTGTGCAGGGACGTGCAGGTTGCCTCGTCCCAAATGTAAGGAAACTAATTCCTACTTTGGTAACACTCATCACAAGGTACCGAGAAACGAAATTTTTCTTACTGGATTCTTTCACGTGTGATTTCTAGTGGTATACCGAGCCAGCTCCCTCACCTCCCGCATCAACGAATTCCCCCCCCCTTCATTTAGGAGGTCAGCGTTTTTTCGTGACACCATGAAACCTCCCACGCTGATATTGATGGAAAAATCAATTCAGATTTTGTAAAAGTTGAGGTTTGTGCTGCGCTGGAGACGGGCTGGTAGGAGCGGAGGGGAAGGTGTGGTGGTTGGTCGCGTGGAGGCTGAGAAGCGTGGTATTTGTAGGTGATGTGGGGCATACGGGAAGATATGGTTGACAGGTTAAACGAGTTTGTGGGTGTCATATTTGCAATAAGGTGACGAAGCTGTTTCTTTCACGAGGAGTAAACTATGAAATCACTGTTCGTGAATAAGGGATATATTATAAGCAATTCCCTTTAAATCATGTAGAAAATTGCTTACATAATTATACAATTTTTATTAGCATTCTCCAATGTGGTTAAGGCCAGGAAGGCAAGATTGGTCTGTCCATTATTTCCGCTTCGCGTTTTCTCGTTTCTCCTCATAGGTCTCTGAAACAGTGGCTGCTTGAGAATGAGATGGAATGGTAAGAGGAACAGAGGAAAGCGTGAAATCGTTATGTTCTTATGTTCTTACCGCAATGGAGACACGTATTGTTCCGGTTGAAATTATTCGTTTTTCTTCTTTTCTTTCATATGTTTTTATCTTAATTTTTTAGACTTCTTCTTCTTCTTCTTCTTCTTCTTCTTCTTCTTCTTCTTCTTCTTCTTCTTCTTCTTCTTCTTCTTCTTCTTCTTCTTCTTCTTCTTCTTCTTCTTCTTCTTCTTCTTCTTCTTCTTCTTCTTCTTAGTGTTTTGTTTTTCTTCTTTGTTTGATCTTGGTTGGTTGTCTATTTGTGTCCCCATCAAAGGGACACACGGGCTATTTAGAGTCCACATTTGATCTTATTCTTATCTTCATTTTCATTCATAAGTATTCTAACAGGAACAATATCAAAATTAGAAACAGAAGAAAGAAAAAAAAACACATAAAAAAAATAAATAGAACAATGAAACTATCCATACACCTGCAATTTTTATCTTACTAGAATAGATTACTATATTGTCTGGGTTATGTATTTATATTCTTATTCGTATTATTATTATGTTTAAATGTTCGTCGTGTCAATGTTCGTTAGAAAAATGTTCGTACGCGTTAGGTTAGGTCAGGTTAAGTTAGGTCTTTACGAATATTTTATATATGTAGATACGTACCATACGAACATCTGCGAACTTTAACGTACGAACTTTTTCGTACGTACTTTTTTCAAACGAACTTTATCCCTGACGAACATTTGCTTACGAACAATTGCGTACGAACTTTATGCATACGAACTATTTCCATACGTACTTTGGTCCTACAACCGTGAGAGAGTACTGAGGGAGAGGATTGTGGGAAGGAGCGTCTGTTAGAGGAGGATGGAGGTGATGGGGAAGAGCAGTGGCTCAACCCGGATCTAGGTCGGGAAGCTCTGGGATAACTTTCTCTGCGCTGGGTTACTTTGCCGACGACCTGGTGGACCTAACGCTGTCGCCCCCACCCCTCACCCCCACCCACCCCACAACCCACCCCACCCATCTGACCCCTACATACACGGTCATTAAGAAACTTGCTTTAAAGTGACCATACAGTTATTTGTTTTGTATTATACCTAGAATATATACATGCATGCACATCGTCATCATTTGTTGTAATCTTGTATTGCCTGAAATCGACGATAATGACACGAATTCAAAATCTTCGACATGTTGTTGTTATTGATAATTATAATAGTGGTAATAGTAGTAATGATAATAACAATAACAATGATAATAATAATGAATTCAACTGAGGTCTCTCGCAAGTTAAGGTTAGCAACTCTTTTTGTCTGCAGCTACTACTCAAGTTCAGTATTGCGTCACAACTGCCTGCTGAGTGACATGGAGTTCCGTGACTTGCCTGGATACAGCCTCATCCAGGACAGAGACTCAGACCTTTACGAGCGACGCCTCTATGACCGCGAGTGTGGAGGGGGTGAGTTTCCAGGAGGTAGAGGGGGGGCAGAGAGAGAGAGAGAGAGAGAGAGAGAGAGAGAGAGAGAGAGAGAGAGAGAGAGAGAGAGAGAGAGAGAGAGAGAGAGAGAGAGAGAGAGAGTTCATCAGCAATAGAAAAAAAAACATCTATGTCACATATTTTTTCTAGCAACACATTGTCCTATTTAACCTCATCTTGGTATACTTGTAGGCCAAATAGCTTTGTCATGGGTCAATAATCCATTGTTTGCGATGCAGTGGTTCTGGTAGTAAGGCAACACACTTTCCCCTGCCAGACAATAGTGGCAATCACTACGACGGAGGTGGTGGAGTGTCGACCGTGTCAGGGCTGAAATGCCACCGGGAGTCGTGCCATTTGGACAGACAAGGTGGCTACTTCTTCTGCGAGACCGACCATTCTGGGGCTTGGGACTTCTGCTGCCGACCGCGTGAGCAGTGCGGTTATTCCGAAGGGTACCCTCTGGCTTGGTGAGTATTAACTTTTAAGCAACAATAAAAGTATAAGTCTCAGATTTACTTCATGGTTGTCTTTGATTACTATTATGTCACATCACTACGAAATTAATATTGAGGATCAAGATGTGATCGTTAGTCATTCAAACACCCTTGATATACTATAATTACTGTGGAAGTACAATGGTACAGTTTGTTACTGCCTGAAAAGTTACATTCTTTATCACTTCCTGTACAGGTGTTACGTGGGGTCGGTGGGTCGTGACCAATGGCGCCCCTGCAACGAGAACAGTCGGGGTCTGAGTCGTGCCTTCCTGAAGCAAAGACTTCCTCCCGGTGTTGCCATTAATAATTCCACCACAACTACCGAGACCTCGCCTTCCACAAAATATCCGGACTCCACTGAGCATTCGTTGGAGGTGCTTGATTTATTCTAGTCTCCGGGATGTCCTTAGTTGCCTTAGGTTTTGATACCATTGCTTCCTCAGCCCATGTTTGAAGGTTTACCAGCTTTTACCGTCATAATGCACACCAATGCTTGATAAGTTAGGTCATACATACATGTACCAGTACGTCGCCGCCAGGCACTACGCCACTACGTCACGTGCGAGACCTTTGGTTCCCACAATTCTTTCCCTCCCCCTCTTCCACCACCTTTACCTCCGTGACCTTGGCGCGCCACGCAGTGAAACGCAAGAACACGCAACTTCCAAGTCATTCCCAACCAGAATAAGAGCTAAATGTGTATAAAAGTCGTTCAATGACTGATACACAGCATTTTGCACTTAGCTGTTCATTTATTTTATTCACTAGGTTCTGCACTCAAGGTAATACGCTAATATAAATGGGGCTAAGGAACATGACTTGAGGAATCGGATTGAGAAAGAACCATAATGAGCAACTAAGTTCGTGGTTCTCAATACACATACAAAAAAATGATGAAACTCACGGCGCGTACTAGCGATTTTTTTTTATTACATGAATTATTCCTCTGTATAATGTAGTTATTTAGATATTGTTCACAGTTCAGACACACACACACATACACACACACACACACACACACACACACACACACACACACACACACACACACACACACACACACACACACACACACACACACACACACTAGAACAAACCCTAGTTTCAGCCAAGCACCAGGCGAGTTCCATCCGTTTCCTCGATAGCATAACGGTACAGCAATTTCGGCTGAGGTGTTGCCTGTGGTTCGATGCCTCACGCCGCTCACAACTTTCTATTTCCAGTCACTGCATTGTGGTTTCAGCGAAACAATTTCATACTCCTATCAGAATGATTTGGTCATTTATGACCTATTTTTCATCAGTATAGAGACACAACTTTGGGGGAAATCTACGTAAATTAGTTATCGTTGCACAGCTTTCTATAGAAACTAAATTAAAATAAAATTAGACGATAATTTGTATAATTTCGTAGGACGCAATGATGATCAGCCATTATTCAGTCATGCATTCGGGAGCCTTGAGTAATTGGCCAAAAAAATAATGGAGAGAGAATCAGGCAAGACACCCTCTCACTTCATGAGTATAGGCCAGACGGGTGTTGCAGGAACTAGTGGTCAAGAGGAAATGCAAAATGCACAAACAAAACACCGCTTTTAGGAGACACGCAGAGGTGAAAGGAATGTGTCCCAGTGCCATGCCTGGACCCAGTGACCTCCTTTGGCGGCTGTGGATCAGATGGCCAAGACATATAAGCGGTCCTGAGTGTTGTCTCCCTTTGCCCCTTCCTGCAGCACGGTGCTCGTGCCTCGGGCAGACTAAAGAGGAATCAATAATAAAAGCATGTTTCAGAGTTGTTGCTCGAGAATCCTCCGAGCTGGCAGCTTCCAGGACATATGTAAGAGGCTGGGGTCTGCTCTCTCCACGAAGAAAATATTGGGAAGAAAGTATTGGAAGAAAGCATATATACGGAATAAAAGGAAATTTCGTTTAAGAGTTTCCCTTAAAGTGTTCATGAGTGACTCAGCTGCATGAGGGATGAAGCAGGTAATTAATAACCCCCTCCTGTCAGTGAGGCTTATATCAACACCTAAACGCACCCGAATCACGCCTCACTGACAGGCGTGTGCTCAAAACGCCACGCGACATGGACTGCTGCTCACGCAAAATGCACACCTGCATCACGCATTGTGATTACCCTAATTCAGTACCAAATGTAAGTCGCACGCGTCAGATTTATGATGTCGCGACGCTGCTTTACATCTCTATCACAACTTATACCAGCAACATTTAGCATTAAAGCAACAAGTAATAGCTGGGTTTTAAAAAATTGCAAGATTCGTATAATCAACTATTCACCAACATTTTTATGCATATATTAATTGCTTAAGTTGGTTGAAAAGTTCACTGTCTTAAGTGTTTTCAGTCTTCCAATAACAGTCCACTGCAATACCTTGAGGCTTACTTAATGATTTTTTTAGGTATTTGTGTGTGAAACTGAAGGAGCCTGAATCTAGGAGCGTGGCGCAGAGCTTTAGGGAAGGTTACTAAGACCAGTGCTCCTTGGTTGATGCGCCTTCATGTAACACTGCACTGACTTTGACATGTAGGTAGTAAACGAATGGGCGTCCATCTCAGAGTAGCGAGTGCGTAAAGATCTTTATAATATATCCATGTATCCACATTCAAAAGATTCACATGTATTTTTAGACCTTCTTTTTATACAATATTTACCACAATCTTACATTTACTTGCAACTAAAGTCAGTTGAGTCGCACGTGCCACTCCACACATTGTGTGTGTGTGTGTGTGTATGTGTGTGTGTGTGTGTGTGTGTGTGAGAGAGTGGGTGTATGCGCGCGCGCGCGCGTGTGTGTGTGTGTGTGTGTGTGTGTGTGTGTGTGTGTGTGTGTGTGTGTGTGTGTGTGTGTGTGTGTGTGTGTGTGTGTGTGTGTGTGTGTGTGTGTGTGTGTGTATGTGTGTGTGTGTGTGTGTGTGTGTGTGTGAGAGAGTGGGTGTATGCGCGCGCGCGCGCGCGTGTGTGTGTGTGTGTGTGTGTGTGTGTGTGTGTGTGTGTGTGTGTGTGTGTGTGTGTGTGTGTGTGTGTGTGTGTGTGTGTGTGTGTGTGTGTGTGTGTGTGTGTGTGTGTGTGTGTGTGTGTGTGTATGTATGTGTGTGTGTGTGTGTGTGTGTGTGTGTGTGTGTGTGTGTGTGTATTACTACCGCTCCCACGTACCCGTGTTCCACATCAGACAAACATACACAGAGTTGAGCCGGAACTTAGCGCGCCACAATCCACGGATGCACGTGAACTCAACCGTAATGTGTGCACTTTTCTATTTTTACATTTATATGTTTCCTTACCATAAGTATAAAGGAGGAAAGTATCCTCGTTATGTAGATGGGAAAAAACATTGTTTGCAAGTAATAAAGATCACCAAGCGCAAGGATCTCCTGAAGCTAACTCGCTTAATGATAAGGAAGAATATTATGTTTTACTCGAAGAAAAAAATATCTCTTTTTAGAAGAGGCTGATGGCTTGTATAGAATAAATGAAGTTTTCTTTTTTATTTCACATAGTTTTACCAATAGAAAAATGTGAATACCAGTGATGTTTGTGGTATAAAATAAATATGTTACAAATATAATGTGATGAGGTTAAAACATATTTTATGATAGCAAAATATTTTGTAGAACAGTATTCATTAAAGATAACTTGACTGTCGCACTAACCTTCTTGTTTGTGTATTCACTATTGAAATAACTAATGGTGAAGGAAATCAACCCTGCTGATGTGTTTTTTTTCAGCATGAAATGAGGCTGGCGAAAAGCTACAAAAGAAATATAGCCAAGAAAATAACTGCACGAGTGTCGCAACTCCACAAATAAAAGAAATATAAATATATATATATATATATATATATATATATATATATATATATATTTATATATATATATATATATATATATATATATATATATACATACATATATATATATATATATATATATATATATATATATATATATATATATATATATACATACATACATATATATATATATATATATATATATATATATATATATATATATATATATATATATACATACATATATATATATATATATATATATATATATATATATATATATATATATAATATATACACACACATATCTTTAGTTTAATTTCTGGTCAGGTTTCATACACATTCCTTGAATAATTTTCAAATGGTAAATAGGTGAAAAAAAATTGTAAGAGAGAGTATTTAGAATTTAACAGTGAAAGGAAAGAGGCAGTGAAATACTGGTTAACTCTTGCATTAGTGAGGTCAATAGAAAAGAGATGAGGGTGAGTAGAAAGTCTTGTGAAGAGATGGTGTTGTAAGATGATTAAACATGCAGGTAGGAAATGTAAAAGATAAGTAAGCGTGAAAATAGTGTCAGAATATTGTTTTTTTTTCATGTAATATACGTCACAGGGTTTCCAAAATGTTTATGTTGACTGTCAAGTTAGTTTCAAACTGTTTTGAATACTTGTTTGAATAAGTTCCAGAATATGTTTTATGCTTACCTCGCTTGACTATAGACAGCCGGTGTCCTTATTGCTGGCTACTGTTTAGCAGAATAAATCTTTATTGTGGCAGGGTTAACTGGGGTTAACTAAACCCCTTAGGACAAAACCCCCTCAGTTAAGTTTTTACAATGAAAAATGCAAACTAATCAAATATCAATGTATCTTGTGAATCTGACATCTCAGTTAGCGCGTCCAATGTGACTTATCATCAAGCTTCAGCGGTTTCCCTGCTCCTCTCACTCAGTCTCAGTGCGTTGGGAACGCTCTCTGGAAGTATGTGTACGTCTATGCTCTGCTTTTCTCGCTTCCTTTTCGCTTCCCCTAAGCTACCTAACAATGCCTAAGCGCAAACATCGTGTCAAGCAGCTTCAACAGTCCATTACTAAAGCATATGTACGGATGGTGCTCCTTTTATGCTTCCCGGCATAAACGACAGAGGATTAAAACCGAAGCATCAATCAACAAATATTGTTGTATTCTGGTTGTCCCTTCAAATGGAATGCTCCATCATAACAAAGAAGGCAGTAGAAACACTTATACGTTTCCCAGCATCATATCTATGTGAGGATTGCTTCTCTGCAAGAAACACACTGAAAAACAAGAACAGATCACGACTTCAGACACTTGAGAACCACTTGAGGGTGTGTCTCTCCACCATTCGATCTCGGACAAGGGATATAATGAAACAAAATCAAGGACAAATTTCCCATTGATATTTTTTATTGAAACACAATATTTCTATCAAAATAAAATCAGTATTTTCATGGTTTCATATTAATTTTAAGTCATGGCTGGTATCTTTGTAGTAATAATGAATATGCACAACTCTGTCCAAATCTTCTGTAATCGACGATAATCACTATACTTCTGGCAAGGAAATTAATAAACTATTAGTTCGTTAAGCTACGAACATATTAGTGCCCTTCATATCATTTAACTTATGAAATTTATCCTTAAATACTGATGGTGTTCCTCGAACAATTTTGTGCCTGTCTTAGTGTGCCGTGAGATGAAAAAGGTTGAAAGTTACTGGAATAGAGAGCAGAAGAATTTCTTTATATATTAAACATAACAATTATATAAAGGAAATGTTTCTATGATATGGTAGTATGTTAAGGAAAAACATAGTACTCGTAGATAAAGACGCCACCTGCAATGGAAGAGATTTTAAACAATTTGTATCTCTGAGTAACACAAAAAAACAGCACACCACACCACCTCTAGATGCATTACTGTTGGGCCTCGTAAGTACATTCTTGAAAATCCTGGAGACACACGAACTGTTGACACGCATCTTTAGAAACAAAGGCAGTATACAGTATGATTTGGATTCATGTATAAGTTGCTGAGATTCTTATGTACTAACTTACCTTTATTTTCAATGAGCTACTTTGTTTTTGATGTTTTTCTTAATTGTTTCTGTTGATAATGGTTTAGCAGCGAAACACTGAGATGTTGACTTGTCACTCTTTCTCTAGTGTCTCTAGTTTACTCATCGAGGATTTCTGCGTCCCTTCTAACTTTCTCCAGGATTTCTGACGCATCCAGTCACGCCTTGTCACATCCCCGCCCCACTGAGAACAAACAGGCTTTTACTTTTTATGAATGATACACTGGATAATAATTTTATATCCATGATGAATAAAGTACTTACGGCATTCCTGTTCTATTGTGTCCTAATCATCCTCGGGTGGACAGTGCGTGGCTACTTCTCTCCCGCCGGAGAAGACTGCTGCCAATCCGCAGCTAACGCCTCCTGCAACACCCACTGCAGATCATGCAACAAGAAGGAGGGCTGTCCCCCTCCGGCCGTCATCAAGAACATCCTGTCCACCGTGAAGACAGTGGGTGATACATGGTTAACTCGCAGGCTGTGCTCACTGCTGATGGTAACAGGTTTTCTCGTCATTTTCACCCTTAACATGGTGTATGACTTTCTACATTAAGATAATTACTAATGGCAGGTGTTTTAGGAGACATCATCGAGGAAAACTCTTGCCTGCCAGTTTCATGGATGGTGAACCTCGTGAGCGAGAATAAAAAAGCTTGCATCATACTTCCTTAAAATCTCGCACGACTGCAAGAACATCTTAGGACCGATTGATTGTGTTAATGATACACAAAATACTAATGACGCATGTTTTCTCAATTATGATGCCATTGGATGACTACTGTTTTTGTTTGCATTTAGAGAATAATGTAAAGTTTATTTGGGGGAACATATGGTGCGTCGCTCAATCTATCACCTCGGCTGACGGCAGACCATCTGACCATGATGTCTGTGTCCAGCGGGGCATGACCAGTCATTTTGGATAATCAGTAACCATAACTGAAACAAATCACCAGTAGCCATTACTGTCTTCAGTCAGTCGGACGAGCTGGTGTGTGTTGTTACACCTATTAATTACTTGACTTAATTATATGATTGTATTATATTCATATCAGTTACATAAGTTGTATTCATTATTATAAATTACTGGCAGTTATTATATAGAAAAGTTGACATAAAGATGTATTATTGCAACGGGGGATAACAATATTTGGAAGCTATCTGTAACTGTCGGCTGTGAATGAGTTCTCGCAGATCTATTATGGAACTCGACACTCATTCGAAGTCCGGCAGAAGATGGAATGCATGCGTCCCATTCTACCCATCAAAAACTTTTGGATCATGTGTTTCCTATTCGAGATAGAGCGTGGGAAACCCCAGCACTGCATCGGGGAAGCTCACGTCACGGTGTTGATCCGTGGGTTTCTAGACAGAGAAACAGTAGTGTAAGTCGTTTGAGCAGACATCATAGCAATAAAATATGACAGCTAGTCATGAAATATAATTAGGTGTTAATTAGGTATAAAATATTACTGTATCATAATAACCGTTCATTCACCCCTGCTGAGATTTCGTGCGCCCCTGACTTACTTGAAGGTAACGTCAAGCAAGTGAGCAGCGGCAATGGTTTTAGTGACACTGGTGTCATCATTGGAATATCACAGGTTTGTATGTAGCATCAGGAGGCTTTGGTCTAGGAAAGAGAGAGAGAGAGAGAGAGAGAGAGAGAGAGAGAGAGAGAGAGAGAGAGAGAGAGAGAGAGAGAGAGAGAGAGAGAGAGAGAGAGAGAGAGAGAGAGAGAGAGAGAGAGACAGACAGACAGACAGAGAGAGAGAGAGAGAGAGAGAGAGAGAGAGAGAGAGAGAGAGAGAGAGAGAGAGAGAGAGAGAGAGAGAGAGAGAGAGAGAGAGAGAGAGAGAGAGAGAGAGAGAGAGAGAGAGAGAGAGAGAGAGAGAGAGAGAGAGAGAGAGAGAAAGAGAGAAAAAAAAAGAGAGAGAATTCCAGTTTTCCTATTAATGAAGTCAGAATTGGTTTGTTTCCGCGCGGCAAAGCTGATGAGGCTACCTTAGCGTAAGAGCTAGGTGGTCCCCACTCATCTGAGAAGTGGAGGGCTAAACTACTTCTGGGTAATGACGCAGGACATTCAGGATTCACTGAACATTTCTTTAATGCAGAAACATCAAAAACAAGTTGGTCTTCATAAACAAAATTAATTAATACATAAAATTCATAATATATATATATATATATATATATATATATATATATATATATATATATATATATATATATTTAGAGCTTTATGGAACCCTGTTGGATATCGTGGCATCAAGAGCATTGAAATGAAGGACTGGTGACTACCCTATTATATAGGTCCGCGTGTGAAGACCTCATGGACCCTCAGGGTTGTGGTTAAGCGTGGGCTGGAATGGCATGACGACCACAGCAGGTGAGTCTTGTTTAGTGGGGTAGATGACCTCATAGGGAGGAGGGGCTGGGTCCTTGTGTTCTTTGATGCTTCATAATTGATTAAGAAATTATGAAAATACTATCTCATAACAAATTGTCAAGAGAAAGCGCTCACTTGAATAACACTACATATGTTTCATAATTCAGGTTCTATATAAGTCTTGGAGACACGGTTCAAGTATTACATCGTTACAATTCAGCTGTGCCAAATCTCCTTTCATACGTCACCTCTCCTCCTCATTCACACTCACTTCTCCCTCTGGTTTATATTCCGGGGCAGCACCTGGCTCTGCCCGCAGGTGAGCCTACACCTGCCTAATCTGGGGTGGGTTCCCGTTACTCGCCACATATACGACCCGGTTTAATTTTACCAACTTGTTTTCTTTGACTGTTACGTAGCATATCATGACGCTACCCTATAACGTAGTTAGTGCTTGTGGTTCCGTAAATATTATATAGGCTGTCTGGACACCTCTCTCTCCCGTCATTCAGTGGAAGTTTTCCGAGTCAACTTTATAAAAACAACTAGATAACATAACAATGATTAACTGATTATGCAACTTAAAAACAAAAGACTGATAAACAAGCCACTATGAAATTTCATTTATTGGCTAATTAATCATGTACTGGCATTTTCTCTCCATCGCTTTCGCAGTATCGTTACTGTTCCCAGAACTTTATTGTAACGTGAGGGAGGAGCGGCTTCAGGTGTCACGCCCGGAAGATTGCCTTGTTCCCGTCCCGTGACCACCTTCACCTCACGGCCTTTTCATGTTTGGTTGCATTCTGTTACCTTTAATAAAAATTTAGACAAAGTATCTCGCAGAGCGTTATAGTTCAGGCTCAGCACTTCGGGCCGAGGAGGTGCTCTGCTCAGCCCAGCCTAAATCTAGGGCAGTCGTACAACAGCGTGTCGACCTTACCCCACCTCCGATGCCCCATCCCTGCCACTACAAAACGCTACACTCTAACATGTTACGTACATCTCCTTGTTGTCTCTTCCCATGCTTATTATGTTTTACCAAGTCATATGAATTTCATGATATGTCAAATGACAGTGATTCAACTCTACGTAATTTGAAATGTACAAAGTTTACTGACTGAATATTTTTCGAAACTTCCTGACGTCCCATGCCACATGAGTTGAACTAATAGCATTTCACTGACTAAAAGAAAATAGTACCATCTAAGTTAGAGTGCACACCGAGTGAGAGCTCTGCGTAGGATATGTGAAGGGCCGTTCCTCTCCCGGCCGGAAGAGAAAGCGTCCTGGTATGAGTGAACACTGTTGCCAGCTGTAAATATATTCTCTTTTCTCTCTCTCTCTCTCTCTCTATATATATATATATATATATATATATATATATATATATATATATATATATATATGTATATATATATATATATATATATATATATATATATATATATATATATATATATATATATATATATTCATTTATTTATGTATCATTCATATATCCCGTTGTGAAGTGCATGAATAGATTATTTTAAGCTTTCAGACGTAAAGGTATTAAGTTACTTGTGCATTTCGTAAGAGCCTTTAAACATATGAATGAGTATACTCTATTCGGTTTATGGTGCTCTCTGTAAAATCTCCGGGTCCTGTGATGTGATTGGTTGAGGAGTTGCGGGAGCTGAATAGCTGCCACTGGAGCTGGAGCCTTGGTGCGACCCTCCTCTAGGTCAGATTCTCCGCAGCCACTGTCAAGGCCACACATACACCTCAACTCTCCGTTACTGCGGAAGTGTGAATTCTTGATCATTCGCCATAATCAGTAGGAAACTTACATTGAATAGCGAACTTGGTTCCTGAACAGTGTTACAGTGCCTCCATCTCAGTGAACTATGTAACACTTATCCATTGTGTATATCGCACTGAGCAGTGAATAGAGCAGAAATGGGGGTGTTAAAACAGTTAGTGATTATTGTGCTGGTGGTTGGCGTGTCATCCACCACCACAGATCAGCCTCCTGATACCACCGTCAGTTCAACTCCTACATCGGTTCTTTCTTCCACTCTTCCATTAATATCATCTTCAACCACCGAGCCTCCTGCCGAAGTCAAAGAGCCGAGTGAGGGCCTTGTGATGCCAAGTGCTTCGATTAGGCAAGTGGAGACACCTGCTGTGATAGAGGAAGTCTCTTATGACTGGTCAGATGACGTTTTTCCGGCCGAGGACGACAATGCAGAAGTGGACGTACATTACACGGAGGAGTATGTAGATGACCACGAGTACGCTGAGTACCCGGAAGACTATTATTATGGCGAAGATTACGCTTACGAAGACTACGACTTGTATACTGCCAACGACACTGAGGGTCCCACACTGGAGGGTTTTAAGAAAAACGTTCCTGAGTCTCTTCACGGCGACAAGGACATTATCATCAATAGAGATAATTTGATACCCATAATGAAAACATTAATTTTGGCATGTACTGGCAAAGAAAATCCTACATACGCCGAGTTGTTGAAGGCTGGAGGCATCACAGCATTCAAGACAAGTCTCAAACACCTGGG
>JAPQNM010000040.1:13772324-13778524 GCA_029783475.1 Metacarcinus magister | reverse complement strand
TGTGTGTGTCTATGTATGTATGTTTGTGTGTTCAATAAGATATTTATCTATCTCTATCTATCTTTGTTATTCATCACCACTACCAAGATGTAGTGTATCACCCACTGGACTCGTGATCGCTTGCCATTACCCTCTCGAAGATGATTTAGAGCTTATTATAACTCAATCTATTGGTAAGGCTGTGACCTTTTACACACAATACACCCCATCCTCTTGCTCTAGGAGGACAGCAATTGCTAGTACATCAGTGAAAATTTTCCACCTCGAGAGCGAACCTCAGCCTGCCGAGTGCAGGCTGGGATGTTATCCATTGAGCTACCAAACAATGTGTTTGTGTATTTTATTTTTTATTATACTGTAGCATAGTAAGTGTTTCAAATAGTTTGAAACCGAAATGCATTAAACAATCAACATATTTACTAACTATTGTCGGTTTAATGTAATCTAGAGAGGAAACAAATGTTCACAACTTTCTATCTTTAATGTTCACAGTTTCTAAAGCCTAAGAGTGTGTTGTTCTCATCACAGGTATATTTAAAACAACATCAGGAACTACTCCTACTCCACCCACCACCCCCAGAACAGCAGTCTTCTTGAGGACAGAGAAGAGCGTAAGGGTGGTGACGTCATCATCCGTTGTCACTCATCCAACTCATCAATTATCTCAGAAACAAGCTCTGATAAAACAGAACCGTCACCATGAGTCACAGTCATTCCCTCAAAGTCTACAAGTGGTAAGTCTGAGAGCCTCAGAGCGAGAAATTAAGCCAGGACCTCACTGGTCTGTTATAGTATTTGATGAACTATCAGCTTTTTTAACATATATATATATATATATATATATATATATATATATATATATATATATATATATATATATATTCGCTTCTCCTTTAGCATTTTTCTATTTTTCCCATGTGGTTTCATCGACTCTGATCTACTATGGTCATTCCGTCTCTATCAGATAATGGAATAAGTAAAAAAAAAATTGTCAATCAGAGAAAATACATCCGATATAATTGGCAAATGTTATTTTGCTGTCCATAGACGGCGAGCTTACAGGCTGAGGAGAGCAGACCGACCGCTGTCATTGAGGCCGTGCCTGTGGGACCCCAGTTCTTGAGCCACCAGCAGCCACCCCCTGCCGACCATGAACCTAGTGTGCTCAGCCGAGGCAGTGTCAGAACCAACGTGCCCGCCAACATAAGGGTGGTGGATCACCGTCGGCCCCAGGTGGGCTTGCACAGCATTTGGTTTATATCTTCTTAAAGAAAGTTATACCATTAATTGGAAAATATGTCTGTGTGCATTCAAAGAAACATAACTTTACTACAGTATTTTTCCGTGATAGGGGTTTGGACTTGGGCCTAAACCAGAAGTGACCGACTCATCAACCACTGCCACCACCACCACTACTACTACCACCACCTCCGCTCCATCCTCTACCCCCACCACCATACCTGTAATCGCTTTGGATCCCTTCTACGGGTCCAGACTCTCCCGCATCGACGTCATCTTCCACCAGCTAAAAGTTGAGGGAGAAGGGTGCAGGGAGCAGGTTAGTATGGATGGTGTCACATTAAACCGTGAGCCTTGTTATGCCTGTATCTTCCCATTGAAAAATAGTTGCGTAATCCGAAAAGATTTTCATGAGTACGAATTGCAAGTTCTTATTTAAGAGAAGCATCATCATGCCGCACTGCAGAGTGAGTCTCCCACACTAACACGGTTTTGCTCACAGGTGGTGTGCAACATCTACAAAAACCCGGAAGTGTTCACCCCTTTCAGTGACTTCCTCTCTCGCCAACTGACAGTGTGAGTCGTTGTATTCTTGATTGTTCCTTTTTGTCACAAGACAATGTGCATCACCTGCTGGCTGTAGTAAATCTAAACAATAATCTTAAGAACACTTTTTTTTATATGGACTGGCCAAATAATAGTACATACGTTTTTATAATGCTACATCAATTCATTAATTGAACTCATTTTTACAATATTATGCAACGTATCCTCAAAAATAAATAGTATCCTTGACCTCATATCTTATCTTGCAGAACTCTGGACGAGCTAAGAAGACCTAAGGTATCTGATAAAAGGATTTTGCGGTTCTTCCGCTACCTGAAAGCAGCGCGAGATGGCCAGGATGGGGCAAACTGCCTTGTTAAATACTTAGATTGCCTCCAAGACACCACCACGCTCTCCCACAAGCCCATCCTAAACACTTACCAGAAAGTGTCTCGCCTCATGGACGCTTCCTCAAGTTAAAGGTTCGCCTCGACATGAACTCCTAGGTACGGTGTGCTACAGACACTAAAAACGAAAGGAAAAAAACGTTTTGACGCGCGTTGATTCTCATGATAGCATGAAGACTCGGAATACGGGACATTGATTATTCTGTCATATATAACAAACAAAAGGCATTGTTCGCAATGTTTTATTTCAGAGTGGGACATGAAAATATAAGTTGCGTGACGAAGTTTCGCTGTTATCGCTTCATCACGTACAGTCTCGTTATTTTATATTCAGGTATTGAGGGAAACCTCTTATCTCAGCAAAAACTAGTAAACGTATTCGATGAAGAGAGAGAGAGAGAGAGAGAGAGAGAGAGAGAGAGAGAGAGAGAGAGAGAGAGAGAGAGAGAGAGAGAGAGAGAGAGAGAGAGAGAGAGAGAGAGAGAGAAGATCGGGAGCATCCAGTCGGTAAAGCCCGTCAGTTCAATGACTCCAGAAAAAGGTCAGAGTGACTACCAGTTTTTTGTTCCGTCGACCCAGAGAGGCACAGATGGTCTTGGGATGCTACCTGGTGCTCCCGTTTATCTTCTCACCTCTGGCAAGTGCTTCTGATAGTTTTCAGTCTCATTCCATCCCCTAGCATGATTCCCGGCATTAATGGATACTCAAGCTTGTGACACGATTCAATGTGAAGTTTCAGCTGAGAAATGTATTTTCTAGAGTAGCGAAATGTAAATTTTAGGATTGGTGAAGAGAAAAGAAGGATACCAGGACTATCACCTTCATGAACGACTCCACCAAATTTTCATGACACCTTCACAAACACAAATTGTCGTTGTATCGGTGTATGCCACGTGTGCTGTGCAGTTACGTTCACACCCTTAAGTCTTGGTATCTTTAGGGGACAAAAGGTGACTCTACGTCATTGGGTATTCTCTTTCAATTCCTGTCACCTCCATGCGGGGCACCTGACGCGGCACATACGTCTTCGATGCCTGTTGCCAAATTTGCTCAGCGTTGCTTGCTCGATGTTTACCTGGTTTCTCTGGCACGTCCTGCCCCTCTACACACACACACACACACACACACACACACACACACACACACACACACACACACACACACACACACACACACACACACACACACACATTACATCGCATCACAAGGCCAGACATGACCTTGATAACTCAGGTTTTTTTCTCCCTCTGTTTCGTGTTATTCCTTGCGACCTCAGCAATCGTGTCTCACTCGCTTGTTATAGAAATAAGTCTTCGCTCCTATACTTTTTATTTATTATCTAAGTTATTTATATATTTATTAATCTATGTTTAGTGTTAGAGAAAAGGAAAAGGTTAATCGTGTTTTTGGATGCAAAACACAAGGACGTGAATTCATTGATCAAAATTGTATACATTGTTCAATAAAGTTACAAGTGTGAGAAGGTTTGCTTCATTCTGAGACTTTTCCTACGGAATCCACACAGAAGGTGTGAGCTGAGTGTAGGTTAGTGTGTCAACGACCTGCATGCTGTCTTCCTCTACCGCGGTGGTTGACCCCAGCCTCTCGTCCTCCTCCCACCACCAGGTTCACTGTGGAGCCATTTTCACGTTGTGTGATTATTTTTCATTCAGACAAGGAAATTCTTGATTTTCTAAATTTTTGTAGACATACGTCACACTCATCTTTGCGCTTCAAATGGCGTTTCTACACACAGCAGGCCATTGCTTAGTATTATGTTTCACTCACCTTGACCTCATCCTAAATCTGATCCAATGTAGGTCAGGTGGGTAGGTACCCGGAGGTGACTTTCTTCCTTCCATATGGAGGTCCAGGAGGCGGGTTTGGTCCGGTTGGTGGGAGTACGAGTTTGTAGGTACACTTTCTCCTAACACTCTGTTGGGCTCTCACTCGCCCCTCTTACAGTCTGCAGCACGTCCCACACCGGAAAGAAAGACTGATGGACTTAATTACCTGTAATAATGTTGATGCTTCGTTAACCATCGAACTAATTGTTATAAACCAATAAATAGACACTTTAGTTCATTCAAAAGTGATTGTTGCTCGACATTATTTTTTTTCTCACAAATATGTAACTAATCTAAACATTTTGCGGATTTCTGTCGAGTATTTAGCGTTTTAATTATTGTTTGACGAAAAGAATATAGTATTTCTCTTTACTGGCTTTATGTACTGGTTATATCTAACAAAATAAATTGTTCAAGAATCCTTCCCCGGAGTAGTGCATCCAGAGCTTTCTATAAGAGGGCCCTCAGCACTAATAACCATCTTAAGTCCATTTGTATAGATGAAGGTATCGATTTCATCAACTGCTGGGATTACTTTTATAATAAATCTTTCCTTTTCAAGGACGATGGCATACATCTCAATCCAGTTGGAGCAGCTTGTTTTGGTAGGCTACTAAATAACAAAGTTTCTGATTTCAGGAGAAAAAACAGTATCCATCCATCCATGCACAGCCTCAGCTACATAAGCAACACCACATGTAGAAAAACTAACATAAATAATTTCCTAAAGATTCACATTTTTAACGCACGCAGCCTCAGCAATAAATTTTCAGATCTAGAAGCACTTGCAACATCTAAGATGTTCCACATTATTGGTGCATCGGAATCTTGGATAAACAAAATATAATGACTTTTTTTTTAGCAGAATAAAATTTGCCAAATTATTCAATGTTTAGCTGCGAACGACATAATATAAAAGGTGGAGGTGTTTTGTTGTACGTGAAAAACAGTCTTAACCCGACAGTCTTGCAAACCAAAAAAGATTTTTATATTTTTACAATTAAACACACATTTTAAGAAGATTATTATTGGACTCATTTATAGACCACCAGCACACAATATTAATAGCGATAGAAAATCATACGATCAGATAATTGAAATAAATAATTCATTTAAAAGCATAATCTTTGGAGACTTTAATTTTCCTGTCACTTCATGGAGAAATTCTCTTAATTCTCATGTGGGTTACGACTCATATAATCATTTGTTAGAGAGTGGTTCAAGTCAACACATAAACGAACCCACGAGGAGGAACAATATACTAGACCTATATTTTCAACAAACGACGGTCTAGTAAGTAACGTTAATATGGGCCCTGAATTCAGCACCAACGATCATAAAGTTGTCTTATTTAATACAAACCTCGTTACTAACAAAAAAAACTTAAGTCTGAAAAATTGAGAAAAATCTTGGCAGATACTGATTGGGGCGTAGTAGAGAACGAAATAGATCATGGGTAAAATTCTATAACATCTTAAATGGAGGTAATAAGTTATGCATTCAAGTTTGTAAGAGACATCCACGTAAAAATAACAAACCAAAGTGGTGGAACAGCCAACATGAGGCAGGATTATTACATAAAAAAAAAACCGGACACAGTAAATATTTACTATCACAAAACGAAAGCGATATGATATAATATGAAAGACTAGGACGCAAAACAAAAAAGATGATTAGACGAAATAAAATAGATCTTGAAATATATATTCCATTCTCACTTTGCTTTCCATTTCTTGTTGTTCAAATATTTCCTTGAAGCTAATGTTATGCTTTTATTTTTCTTCTTTCCAGGCTTTCACTTCACTGTTAACAAAATCTTTAAATTCCTCTGTAATCTCCTATTTTGAAAAACCTTGGATGTTCTTTAAAGCTACATTTTCACTTGTTAGTTTATCAATCACCTTTACCCTCTCAACATTAACTTCCTTGGGGTTGTCTATTTCATTTTTCAAATAACTTATTTTTTTACACAATTCATTGAAATTTGACTCATTTAATTTAATTCTCTCCAAGAAATTTCAAGTGATTTCTTACATCCACTCACTTCTTCCCTTATTCCCTTGTTTTTACACTTCAACTTTTCAATCTCCTTTACCCTCTCATCAATTACCTTTTTGAGGTTATCTATTTCATTCTCCAAATCTTTTCTTTCCGTGTGCCA
>JAPQNM010000040.1:13719824-13767324 GCA_029783475.1 Metacarcinus magister | reverse complement strand
TCATTTAATGGACGATCACATTATGCAAAGACTATTTAATATCAAGTCCAGTGAAGAAAATGTCACTCTCAGTGATGATCACACGGAAACAAATACACATATTCCAGTAACACTGCTGATGGTCATGTATATACTCATAAGAACATAAGAACATAAGAAATTAAGGAAGCTACAAAAGGCCCTGAGGCCTGCACTAGGTAGTTCCTGTTTAACTTAACCCCCCTATTACCTACACCCACCTCTCATCCCTATCCATGAAGTCGTCTAGTCTTCTCTTAAAACTCCCTATTGTCTGTGCACTAACTACCCGCTGACTCAGTCTGTTCCAATCATCTACCACCCTATTTGTGAACCAATTTCTGCCTATTTCTTTATTAAATCTACATTTTTCTAGTTTGAACCCGTTGTTTCTTGTTCTATCCTGACTACTAATCGTAAGAACTTTTTCTACATCCCCCTTATTAAAACCCTTTACCCACTTGAATACTTCAATCAGATCGCCCCTTACTCTACGTCTCTCCAGTGAGTGCAATTTCAAGTGTTTTAGTCTCCTTTCATAGCTGAAATTACGAATCCCTTCTATCATTTTGGTCATCCTTCTCTGCACTGATTCTAACAAAATTATATCCATTCTATAATACGGTGACCAAAACTGTACTGCATAGTCTAGGTGAGGTCTGACTAACGCTAAATACAACTTCAAAATAACCTCAGCACTTCTACTTTTAACACTCCTAGTAATGAATCCTAACAACCTATTGGCCCTATTTCTAGCCTCAATACACTGTTTTCTGGGACGGAGGTCTGAGCTTACCTGTACACCCAAATCCCTCTCACATTCTGACCTATTGAGCATTATCCTGTTTATTTTGTACCTGTTTTGAGGGTTTTCCCTTCCAATATTCATTACTTTACACTTATCTATATTAAAATCCATCTGCCACTTAACCACCCACTCGTTTAGCCTATCTAAGTCCCCCTGTAAGTCCTCTACATCAGTCTCTGATCTAATAATCCTACCTATCTTTGAATCGTCAGCAAATTTACTAATAACACTACTAATCCCATTATCTAAGTCGTTAATGTATATTATGAATAATAATGGCCCTAATACAGATCCCTGTGGCACTCCACTTGTTACTCCTCCCCAATTAGACTTAGAACCATTAATTGTAACCCTTTGCTGCCTATTGCTTAACCATGACCTAATCCAGCAAAGAACTTTCCCATCAATCCCATGAGCTCTAACCTTACTTAATAGTCTATCATGCGGAACCTTATCAAACGCTTTACTGAAATCAAGATATATAATGTCATAATTATCATCCTTATCAACTGCCTCATAAACATTCCTATAAAAAGTTAATAAGTTAGTGAGACATGACCTACCCTTACTGAATCCATGTTGTGAATCATTTATTAAACTAAACTTTTCCAAATGCCCTCTGATCTTATTTGCAATAATAGACTCTAGTAATTTACCTACAATTGAAGTTAGACTGACGGGTCGGTAATTAGACATCAATGCTCTATTTCCCTTTTTAAAAATAGGAACTACATTTGCTTGCCTCCACTTTGAAGGAACCTCCCCTAAATCCACTGATTTCCTGAAAATATTGACTAACGGCTGGCTAACTACCTCCTTACATTCCTTAATTACCCTGGGATAAACCTCATCGGGACCTGGTGATTTAAACTTCTTCATTCTATCTATCTCCCTTACTACCAATTCCTTAGTTACTTCAATATCTACTAGCTTTTCACTTTCCTCTCCCCTAAATATTTGCTCACAAACCGGAACTATGTTTTTATCTTCCCTGGTAAAGACACTTAAGAAATATTCATTGAGAACCTTACACATATCCTCCCCCGAATTTACCATCTCATGCTCACCTAATCTCAACGGACCTACAGATTCCCTGCTTTTAGTCCTATAGACTTGAAAAAATCCCTTAGGGTCAGCTTTAACCTGACTCGCTATCTTAATCTCGTATTGTTTTTTTGCTGAACGTGTAAGTTTTTTAACTGACCTAGATAATTCGATATACTGTTCTCTATAGATAACCTGTCCTGACTTAATCTTTTTATATACGTTCCTTTTTAGTCCTATTAAATACTTTAATTTGTTAGTCATCCACTTAGGATCGTTTCTACTCGACCTTATTGCCCTATATGGAATATTTAATTTCTGACCTGCAATCAAATTATCAAGGAAAAATGTATATGCTTCGTCAGCTTTGACCTCACTAACTCCCCCTTCCCCTAAAACCTGATCTGATCTCCCTTCACCTGTTTCTTCCCCCTCTGAGCCTGACCTGACCTGACCTTCCCCCTCCAACGGACTCCAGCTAATCCCTTCCAGGTGTCTTCTTAATCCCTCATAATTTGCCTTTCTAAAGTCAGGTATCCTATGCTTATTAACACTCCTAACTTCTTTTTCCCCTTTTAATATAAACCTAATTTCACAATGATCGCTGTTACCTAACTGTCCCCCAACTTCCGCTTCCTTAACTAAATCATCCCGGTTAGTTAATATTAAATCTAGAATATTATCACCTCTAGTAGGTTCCCTGATTATCTGGTTTAGAAAATTATCCTGAACTAACTTTAACAAATCCTCAGCATCATTATCACCTACCGTTAGGTCCCAATCAATGTTCCTTAAATTAAAATCACCTAACACACATATCTGTTCATACTTACACGCCCTGTTTATCTCCTGCCATATAGGAATAGAGTCCTCCTTATTCAAGCTTGGAGGCCTATATACCACACCCAACACAGTTTTTCTCTTTGCTTCTATCACATCTACCCATATGGATTCTATCCTTTAAAGCCTCTTCTATTTGCACCCCCTGATCTGCTCCGGATTGTGATCTAGATCTGAATCTGTTTAGGATTCACTGGGTGATAATAGAACGCTCGGAGGCAGTGTAGATCAAAACAATAACAACGAGAGGCCAGTCGCTGCCCAGTCGTCACGCTAGTCACTTCTCCGAGGAAGTGTTGAGAGTTGCGGCTTTCATTTCCTGATGCATTTAGGGCGACAGCGGCACCCCACATTCTCATCTACCTGCTAATTAAACAATAATTTTTTTTTTTTAACTAAATATGTTAGTGAAAACACCATTAGATTCTTGAAAAAGATTCAGGTCTGATGAACCTTGAGGTTAACCTTGATAATGTTACTTCTATTATTGTAGCATACTGCCCTTTCCACAATATATCTTTGCAATTCCATGGTTATTTTGAGTAATCAGACACCATGGACACTCCTGATGAATCTGCATCTCAATCTACTGAGTCTGAGTTATACATTAATACAAATGCAGCTGCAAAAAGCGGCTTTGTTCCATGTTTTCTTAATTCCACTGCACACACACAAGTAAAGGATTGTTAGCCTTCGCTCGTTCTATGATTTAAAGTTAATAAAATCCTTGGCTAACATCCTTTACTTTTTCTCAGCTAGACTTACAAGACTATTGAATCATTGGACAAAGTTAGTCTGATTTAAAGTGCAAAATACAAAGTGTGTAAGGTTAAAATAGTGCACATGCTGATTATTTTATTATATTTCTGATATTGATTGATAGTCTATAATAAAAACATAATATTTTATTCCTGCCTTTAATAGGTGCCTTATTACAAAAAAAAAAAAGTATATTCTTTACACCTGTATAATTTATCTACAACTATATGGTTCATTCCAAATGATAAGACAATTAGAATAATGTTCACAATATGGATATGAAAAAATATCCATTATCCATAAGAGAATTCGAAAATTGGAAGTAAAAAGAGGATTGACGAATAGTATTCTCCTGCTAACATTGACGTATGGAGCACAGCAATCAAGAGTGCGTGCAGTGGAAGTTATTATTTGAGAGAGGACTTCGGGGTGATGAGATGGAAAGATGAGAGTAGTAAAAGTGTGCAATGAACTCCTGTACATATGGAATGAAGTGTGGAGTAGAGGCCTCATCCACTGTTGCTGCTTTCCCTCCGTCTATAAAAACCTTTTCCTCTCCTGTATATTATTTAATCTTTTAATTTATTGCACCAGCAGTTCCTGAACTTTGTGTGTTCTTTGCAGTTTCACTAAATACACATTAGTTAAGAGGTTCCGTTGGGAGCAGTCCCCTGGTTAGGTTAGATTAGGGTAAAACTTCATTTTCACACCCGCCCGAAAAACCCTTTCATTCCCGTATGTCCTCATTTTCTATATCATTAACCGTTGGCGCCAGTAGGCTTATGGAGGCACAGATGGACTTGCCTCTGCCTCGCCTGTTATTTGACGTAGGTTATCAAATTTTTACAGTGACGCCTCAAATGTTTACGAATATGTTGAGAACCTGCGAGGCTAATCGCTGCTACAGCCTCAGATGCATATAACGTTGTAAGTCCCGTCTGAGGACAGTATGGAAGCAATTTGGGTAGTCTTTGGCCACTCGGCGGTGATATCAAAGAATGAAAAGTGGTCGGCGAATATCGGGGATTCGAAACTGGGACCCTAGGCTCGCTCACCCGAGCGCTAGACCACTGTACCACCGCCTCCCCATGGATGGGGAATGGAGATATCTTATTAGCTATTTATTTGCGACGGTAATGAGTGTCAGAATCGTTTGTGTATATCAATGTAAAACTCCGAAAAAAAATACTTTGGGGATATCTTATTAACTATTTATTTGTTACGATTATACACCTTTTTGTGCCTACACTAGCATTTTTGCAAAAATTATTTTATCATTTAATCTCCTCCACGTACATGTAAGTTGTTTTCTTGGGAGTATATATCAAAATTCAAAGAAAATAAAAAAACCCGGTTAGAGGCAGCCGCTATATCTCCCTTGTTTCTGGTATTCATCACCATTATTATACAATTTTAAGCCTACAGTAGCATTTCTGCAATGTTTTATTAACACTTAATATCTACCTTGCACATGTAGGGTGTTTTAATGGAGGTATATATCAAAATTAAATCCTGAGTAGAAGCGGCATAGAGGCTGTTGTTATATCTCTCTTGTTTCTGGTATTCATCACCACTATTATACAATGTTGTGCCTACAGCTGCATTTCTGCAACGTTTTCCTACCACGTAATATTCTTCTCGTATTTATACACTGTTTTATTGTAAGTATATATTAATATCAGATTCCGAGAAGCTGTTGTTATATCCCCCTTGTTTCTGGTATTCATCACCACTATTATACAATTTTGTGCTTACAACAGCATTTTTGCAACGTTTCTCTACCATTTAATATCTTCCTCGTATATATACACTGTTTTATTGGAGGTATATATCAATATTAAATCCTGAGTAGAGGCTGGCTCAGGCTGCTGCGAAACCCGCGTATGAGTGTCGTCTGCTATAAACCACTTCCAGAATCAGATTCGACGGATTCGAATCCAGATCACTCAGATCACCCGGATCCGCGTTTTGAGGGTAAATAGAACACGGGTCCCGGGGCCAAGCCCCGCCCAGATCAAGTAATCTGAAACGGATCACGCAAATAGAAGAGGCCTTTATATACACTCGTATATTCCCTGTTGGGAATAGTAAAAGTTACGCATACTGTTATGACTTTAATGCTAATCTTCATAAATCATGTGCAGACTTTCCAAACAGACTTTAGCGCCTCAGTGGTAAAGTGTGTAGCACGTCTGAATACGAATCCACTGGCCCGAGTTCGATCCCGGATGCATATTTACGAAAAGCTGTGAGGATTCCTTCCCGTAGAGGCTAGCCCCGCCTTCTCTAGTGACTACACAGGCGGCAAATTCCTGATTTGTTGCTGCCCTCCCGCCATGCTCCCTCTCCTCTCCCTTCGTTCTCTCCACACACACACACACACACACACTATTTTCCTATCTATCTATCAATCTATGTGTCTATCTATCTATCTATCTATCTATCTATCTATCTATCTATATATATATATATATATATATATATATATATATATATATATATATATATAACTTATCTGGAAGAGCTCTTTTTTTTTATATCAGAAACCGTTGGCGCCAGTAGGATTTTTATGAACTGCCTTTTGCCCGTTATTTGGCGTAAGTTCTTAGATTTTTTATAGTGATGCCTCGAATGCTTACGTTCTCTTTTGAAAAGGTTGAGAACGTGAGAGGCTTATTTCTTCTACAGCCTCAGATGCATATAAACATTGTAAGTCGTATGGGTAGTCTTTGGCCACTCGGCGAATGCTGACCACTGTACCACCGCCTCCCCTGACCGTATTCTGATGTTAGGCTTAATTTCTGCTGCAGGTGGCTGGGAGGCCTGTCATTGGTTCTTGTTGTCAGCCAATCACGGGCCTTTCAGCCATCTGTGAAAAGGGGAGGGGAGGAGCTTAGCGAGGTGTAGAGAGAGGTAGCCAGATGCTACGGGGTCAGAGAGAAGCCAGCTTTCGAGTAGAAGAGAGAGGTGCCAGTTGCTGGAGAGGAAAGGAACAAAGAGAGGGTGGCCAGCCTTGAGTAAGAGAAGACGTATGAGCTGTTGTGAAGAACTGTGTAAGGCTGTGTGCTCTGTTTGAGCATCTTCTCTACTCTGGGTGTGCTCTGTAAACAGGTCCTGCTTCTGTTGTAATATACGAGGATGTTAAGAGGAGTTGTGTGTGTCTAACCTTCCCGTCTCGCCAAACCCCGCTACATGGTTCCAGGAGGACGTTTACCTTCTTAAGTGACTCAGGTAAGGAGGGTTTTTTTTCTATATCAGAAACAATTGGCGCCAGTAGGCTTTTTATGAAGGCGAAAATGGACTACCTTTTTCTCGTTATTTGACGTAGGTGACGTGTATTGTGACACCCACTTACTGAGTAAAAAGGTGGGTGCCGTAACAGTGGGATTTTGGCTGTTCAGTGACTTAGAACAGTGTTGTAGCGGTCCGTGGTTGAGCCGGACGTGATGGAAGGTCGAGGCGAGGACGAGTCTGTGCCGCCGGCGAGCGCACTCAAGAGCATGCTCGCAGTAGCAATACAGAAAATGGATGCACAGGAGCAGGACCTAAATGAAATGCTAAAAAACTGGACTGCTGGCGGTGGCGAAGGAGTCACGACAGGTAGCACGAGAACAGTGCGAGAGCCTCCGTGATGAGATGGCACAACAGCTCACAGAGGCCAAGACAGAGATGGACGAGTTACGGGCTGCTGTGGAGAGGCAGGCGACCCAGCAACAAGAGGTGGAGCGGTCTGCTGGCGCAGAGGGGCTTCCTGTGTGCTCCCTGGATGGGAGGCATGACCATAGGTACGCCGTGTCAGAACTTGGGGAGGTGAGGCCCTGGGAAGGCGCTACCCACGGACATCAGAGCAGTGTGGCAGTCCTGCCATCATTCCCAACCCCGACGTGGCAAGCCCCTGCCGGCCCTGTCACCTCTCCTTGCTTCCCTTCCCCACCAAGCTCTGTCTTCGGCGTTCAGTGAGCCTGCTTTCCGCGAGCGGCGGGTGGGGCTCGCAGTAGGAGAAAACCTGCCGAGTTTGACAGCAGGTTGGCTTGGGAACCTTACCAGGCACAGTTTGAGCTCCTGGCCCGAGGACAGGGCTGGGACGCGGAGGACATGATCATACAGTTGATGGCCAGCCTCCATGACCCGGCGCTGGAGATCCTGACCCACCTTACGCCAGGGTAGCGGTCTTCCTACGTAAGGGTGGCTGAGGCGCTGCAGCGGTGGTTTGGCAGTTTAATGCAGGCCGAGGTGTATAGGGCGCACCTGAAGGGACGGGCACGCCAAGGATTTGGAAACTGGTGCAGTGATCCTACCATGCCGCCTCAGAAGAGATGGTAGCAGTGCTGGCCCACGACCACTTTGTGGATGCTTTGGGGAGCCAGCAAGTGCAATTTATGTAAAGCAGACACATCCAGTGGATGTGCATACAGCACTGGCGAGGGCCAAGGAGTTCGAGGCCTTCCTGCACACCACTGGCGGGCCAGTGGCGCCTGCCGCACCCTTTCACCACCTCTGTGCCAGGCGCATCCAGACCCAGCGAACACCGCTACAGAAGATGGAGAATGGCAATTCCGGCGATTTCAGGCGAATTTGCTGGAGGTGTAGGCAGCGAGGCCACAAGAAGAGCAAGTGTAAGGCCGAGCGAAGGATGCGCTCGCTGGAAAAGTTACCCACTTACTCCTCCCCTCCGCCCAGTTGTAGGAATTGTGGCCAGCAGGGCCACACCAGGGCCAGCTGTGGGCAGCTGAAGGACGTAATGATGGTGGGGGGAAACGTGAACGGGCTGAGTGCGAAGCCCGACGCTCAGCCACCATCCTATGGGGCCCCCATTGTATAAGCTGCCGCTTCTCCTCCTCCTCACCAGTCGTCCAGGTGGCAGGCGCTGTGGATGGCCGTCCGTGCCGCCTGGTGGTGGACACTGGTGCTGAGAGGACGTTCGCCAGGGCGGACGTGATGGCCTCCCGGTACCCCCCTACTTCACAACAGCAGTTATGTGGAGTCACCAGACATTGTGTGGCTCTACGTGGTCCTGTGATAACAACGATTACCGTTGAAAGTGTGACAGAAAAACTTTCGGTGTATGTCGCTAACATGGAGGAGCCCTGTTTGCTGGGGTTGGATTTCTTTGCTGGGAGCGCGGCGTATGTGGACATCGGGAGGCGCGTGTTGAAACTGCACGGTATAGAGGTGCCACTGCTCCCGATGTACGCCGCTGAGCAGGAAAAGAGTCCATACAGCAGCAGGGCGTGTCCCCACCAAGGAAGGACCAGTACGCTACTGGTTATCTAAGGAGGAGGAACGCGAAAGGAGTGCCACTGCAGCCCAGGAGGACTGAGCAGCGGTGACCAGTGCTGAGGGTGAAGGAACGGGCCGCGAGGGAGCCGGTGGGTGCGCGTTACCCGCGCACTTGAGAGACCTGGCGACTAGGAGTGCTATAGAGCGTAAGTGAATAAGATGGAGGGTTTGCTGGTCAAGTATGCAGACATGTTTAGCAGTGGTGACCACGACCTAGGGCGTACCTCACTTGTGAAGCACTCCATTAGCACAGCTAACCATCCACAGACTCCTCGGCGCATCTCCCCAGCCAAGCGTGATGAAATGCAGCGCATAGTGGACGAGATGGCAGCACAAGAGATAACTGAGCGATCAAACAGTCCGTGGTTGTCGCTGGTAGTCCTGGTGGACAAGAAGGACACGGGACAAAGCGCTTCTATGTGGACTACCGGACACTGAACGAAGTGACGGTGGAAGACTCCTATCCCTTGCCGAGGATTGATGACACCTTGGACGCGCTGACTGGTGTGCAATGGCTGTCTACCTTGGATTTGAAGTCCGGGTACCACCATGTGGAGATGGACGAGGAAGATAAGAAGAAAACGGCGTTTCCCTTCGAGCAGGGCCTGTGGCACTTTCAGGTCATGCCTTTTGGTGCGTGCAGTGCCCCAAGCTGCTTTGAACGCTTAATGGAGAAAGTACTGGACGGGATGCAATGAAAGTCCGCCCTGGTCTACCTCGACGACGTCCTGGTGTTTGGGGGAACGTTTGAGGAGGAGCTCGAGCGGCTGGAAGAGGTACTGTGCCTCCTGAGAGGTGCGAATCTGAAGCTGAGCCTCAGGAAGTGCACGTTCTTTCAACACGAGGTGCCTTTTCTCGGGCACCTTGTGGGAAGAGGGGGCGTGCGCACAAACCCTGAAAAGGTGGCTTTTGTGGTGAACTGGCCCGTACCGACGTCGGTGGCGGACGTGAGGAGTTTCCTTGGCCTGTGTACTTATTACAGGAGGTTCGTGGCGGGCTTTGCCACCCTCGCCGCGCCACTCCACTAACTCACTAGGAAGAATATATGCTTCGTGTGGAACGAGGCTTGCCAGGGAGCCTTTGGCAGCTTTGGCGACCATGGCTGGTGCTCCTGTGCTGCCTTTTCCTGTCCGCGACATCCCTTAACTGTTGGACACCGATGCTAGTACAGAGGGCATAGGTGCTGTCCTATCACAAGTGAAGGAGGGGAAGGAGCACGTCCTGGCCTTCTACAGCGCGAAGTTCAGCAAACCCGAAAGGAACTATTGCGTGACCAGAAAGGAGCTTCTGGCAGTAGTTAGGAGCCTGGCCCACTTTCATCCGTATCTGTATGGGACCTAGTTCATCGTTAGGATGGACAACGCCGCCCTCCGCTGGCTAAAGTCCTCAAGGACCCAGAAGGGCAGCTAGCAAGGTGGCTGGGTCGCCTGGAACAGTACAACTATCGCATTGTGCATCGGCCGGGGAGGATGCGCAATAATGCAGATAGTCTCTGCCACAGGTCCTGCGAGGCAGGGTGTTTACACTGCTCCAGGCGGGAGGCTGACCCGCAAGACCCAGTGTGTCGCCGCCTTAGGGTGGGGGGAGAAGCCAGCGAGGTGAGCGACGAATGGCGAGAGACACAACGGGCGGACTCGGACCTCACCCCTGTGATACGCTGGTTGGAGGCGGGTGAGCGGCCTGGAAAGGAAGAACTAGCGCCAGAGAGTCCCGCCACCAAGGTCCTGGTGGAACAGTGGGCGACACTGAGGCTCCACAATTGTTGCAGTGGCGCTGGGAGGACCTGGCCACCGGGGGCAGTGTGTGGCTGCTGCTGGCCTCTCACGCGCCCCGCGTGGAACTGCTGGAGGAACCACACGCAGGCATTGCGGGAGGACACTTGGGCAGGAAGATGACCTTATGCCGCTTGCGACAACGGGGGTACTGGGTTGGCCTCAGAGGTGACGTGGATGAGTGGTGCAAAGTGTGCCGAGAATGTGCAGCAAGGAAGGGTCCTGCACGTCGTACGCGAGCTCCCCTGCAACTATTCCAGGTGGGTTCATCGATGAAGAGAGTAGCAGTGAACACTGCTGGCCTGCTTCCATGTACACCTCGAGGCAACCGATATATATGCGTGACCATGGACTACTTCACCAAATGGCCTGAGGCTTACGCCCTTCCAAACCATGAGGCTGAGACCGTGGCTGAGGTGCTGGTGAGTGACTTCTTCACCAGGTTTGGGGTTCCGGACGAGTTCCATTCGGACCAAAGACGTGAGTTTGAGTCACGGGTCTTCCAACAGTGCTGCATGCTTCTGGGCGTGCATAAGACCCGCACCACGCTCCTGAGACCCCAGAGTGATGGTATGGTTGAACGCTTCAACCGGCAATATACCCGCCAAATCCTGGCGCGAAGCTTAACCCCCCCCCCTCCATGCATACGTACAGACATATACACCCACTATCGTAACACTATCCCACCTCTACAGAACCAGGCGTCCTCGTCTGTATCCTAAGTCATTGTACAATTGTAGCAAAGCCTCATCTGTAACACAAGAAACTCCTGCAATAATAAATAATAACAATAATAAAAGAATAATAGAGGAACTGAACATTATAAAAAGAACAGAAACTCAAGATTAATACACTATTACACTTCCTTTTCCTCGCTGTTTACAAAATAAAATTCCAGCCAGCGAAGAGGTCGATGAGCACGTCATGAACGATGAGGTGGCAGGTCCTTCACCTCCCCGCAGGGCCAGATCAACAGCTGTGGAGGCCCTGGGGCACAGCATTTGTGGGGTCCTACAATACAGTATATAAGCTGAATACCGGATATGGCGTATGGGAATTATTGTGACCCACCAGGAAATTTCCAGATATTTTTGGGAAGCCAGTCTGCAAAATTCTTTAGTAAATTTGTTTTCATGATGTAATTACTATTTCGTAAATTAAAACATGGAGGCCTTTATTTTGTGGGGGCCCCTTTTTTGTGGGGGCCCTGGGGCTATAGCTCCAGTAGCCCCCCCTTTAATCCGGCCCTGCCTCCCCGCTGCCATGGTTCCCGACACACTCACCCTCTGTGGGTCTTCTTCTTCTTCCTCTTCTTCCCCTTTCTCACCACATGTCCCACTCTACGTAAGGGCAACGTCACCCGCATATTTATACAAATGGTCCACATGTACCACGCGCCTCCTCTTTCCTGCCCCAAGGCTGATGCGATAAGTCACATCCGACAGAACCTCTACCACAGTATATGGCCCCTCTCAAGGGCTTTGTAGCTTGGGGGACAAGCCTCACCTTCTACGGGGATTATAGAGCCACACTTTTTCACCCGAGAGGTACTGAGCGTCACGCACTTGCTGTTGAGACATAGGTAGATATTGGTTCACTAACTATGATGGGGAGACACGTAGTAAGTGCTGTGTCAATAGGTAGCTTTAAAAGACGGTTGGATGAGAGTATGGATAGGGATGAAGGGTGGGATGGATAAATATTGGATTATTCCAAGGGTGGGGGACAAGGAACTGCCTCGTGTAGGTCATTAACTGGCCTCTTGCAGTCTCCTCAATTCTTATGTTCTTATGATACCTTCGCCACATCGAATGTCCCGCGGCTCGCAGCTTGTCACTCACTCTCTTACGGGCACTCTGGTGCTGCAGCGCCACGGCGAATCCTGTCTCCACTGTCGACAGGTCCTCATCTGGGTGTCGCCCTGTGGCCAGGTCCACCGGCAGATGCATTTCTCGGCCGAACATGAGACGGACTGGCGTGCAGTCGGTAGCTTCGTGTTGAGCAGTACGGTAAGTCATCAGGATAAAAGGCAGCCACACATCCCAGTCTTGTTGATCTGCTTGACAATACTTGGCCAGTTCCCCGGCGAGAGTACGGTTAAACCTTTCCACCATTCCGTCACTTTGTGGCCTCAGGGGTGTAGTCCGAGTCTTATGAATGCCCAGATACTCACAGCACTCACGGAATACTGGACTCAACTCGCGCCCTTGGTCTGAGTGTAACTCATCGGAACTCCAAACCGGGTGATGAACTGATCAACCAACACTCATACCACCTTCTCTGCCTCATGATTTGGAAGGGCATAAGCCTCGGGCCACTTAGTAAAATAGTCCATCAGAACACAGATGAACCTATTATCTCGAGGGGTGCGACACCACACCACACAACACAACATGACGACACCACACCACACAATACAACATGGCACGATACCACACCACACAGCACAACATGGCACGACACCACACCACACGACACAACATGGCATGCCACCACACCACACAACACAGCATGGCACAATGCCTACACACCACAATAGAGCATGACATAAGACCACTACCCCACAACACAACTAATTATCTCCCCACCCTCTACAAGTTATACACACACACACGTGTGTGTGTATAACTTGTGTCTCACACACACACACACACACACACACACACACATATATATATATATATATATATATATATATATATATATATATATATATATATATATACACATACATGTATATATATATATATATATATATATATATATATATATATATATATACATATATATATATATATATATATATATATATATATATATATGTATATATAGGTATATATATATATATATATATATATATATATATATATATATATATATATATATATGTATATGTATATATAGGTATATATATATATATATATATATATATATATATTTATATATATATATATATATATATATATATATATATATATATATATATATATATATATATATATATATGTGTGTGTGTGTGTGTATTGGGCAATGGTTAAAAAAAGAGAAACCTGATGGTGCTTGCTGCTCGTCCGCTTTCCCGTATTATTTTAGGAGAGTCATATTTATATATATTTAACGAGAATATTTCCTTATATAACTGGAAAGGATCGCTCTACAGAAATGTGCCTTAAAAATAAATAGCGCCACCATTGTGTTGAGCTCAGCACTGGAGACAAAGTGACGCGCGGTGTAAACAAGAAGCTGACGCTGTGGCGTCTTGTAGATGTGTAATGCACGCCGCGTCTTAAGGTGTACACAACACTTCTTGTTGACTGTTTCATTGACCTGATCTGAAGGCACTAATCAAGGTGAGTGAATAAGATAGATATGCTTACGATGCCTTCCCTTCGTATTCGGATGAAAAAAGAAAATTAGTAATTCAGGGAGGAAGAATTTACCAAAATCACCAGATAAGATGTTGAATGTTTAATGAAATAAAGTAAACTTAATGAAGAATTTCGACTTTAAAACCCACTTGTCTTATTGTGGAGCTTCGAGAATTTTAACGTAATGAGTATTAGTTTACCACATTACCTTGAACTTTAATTTGATGTTTTTCTGTCTCAAGGTCACGGTATTGCTGCCACCCCTGCATCGTTGTAGTTACTCCAGTTAGTCCACGGTGGAAATGGAGGTTGCTAGTCTTGATGAGGTACGGCCTGGAACATTGGTAGATCCTGGAATGTAGCCAGTAAGGTAAATATGGTAAATCTGCATAACTACTGCTCGTCCCCTATCTTCTTCCTATAGCCAACAAGCTTAGGGACATACATATTGGGAAGGCACAGCTTACAGGTACGGCAGCCGTATCCTCATAGTGCTTGGTTATAGATACGGCACATGCCTAAATTTTGGGTGATAAAATATAAAGGCACAGCTTACTGGTTACGGTAGCCATACCTGTAAGTGCTCGCTTATAGATACAGCACGTGCCTAAATTTGGGGTAATGAAATATAAAAAGCTTATATAACTGAACCTTACTGAACCAAACCGTACCCAACCAAACCTAACATAACCTAACATAACATAACCTAATCTAACGATAACCTAACGAATGCCATATCCTCATAGTGCTCGCTTATAGATACGGCACGTGCCTAACTTTTGGGTGAAAAGCTTACCTATATAACCAAACCGTACTTAACCAAACCTAACATAACTTGAAAGATGCTTTACCAGGTAAATAATAAAGCACAGGCCGTAGGAATAGCAGGTGACAACGCGGTACGACTGCTATATCTCTAAGTACTTCAAAATATAAAAAGCTTATATAACAGAAACTAACCGAACCAAACTGTACCTAACCAAATATAACATAACATAACATAACCTAATCTAACCATAACCTAACGTAAGCCATATCCTCATAGTGCTTGCTTATAGATATGCATGTGTCTAAATTTTGGGTAAAAAGCTTATATAACTGAACCAAACCTAACATAACATAATCAACCTAATATAACTTGAAAGATGTTTTACCAGGTAAATAATAAGGCACAGGCCGTACGAATAGTGGATGACAACATGTTACGACTGCCGTATCTCTAAGCACTTTGTATTGGGAAAGCGGGGTTTTAGTGTGGGGAAGGAAATATAGGCCATGGTAAAGATCCGTTTTCTTAACCACTCAATATCTCCTTACATTTGTAATGCAATTCAACCTCAGAAACTCGTTCATATCATATCAAACAGTTATGCTGCTGAATTACAGAAAAAAAGAAAAAAAAAATTTTCCTTTCACTTCAAAAAGTAAAGTTTAGTTTGGTTTAAACAAGGTTCTGTTATTTGTCAATATAAGTTAAGGTATGGTAGATTTATGTTATGTTAGGGTAATGGCACTAGTTTCTGGACAGCTAAGGAAAAAATTGCTGTTATTATTTTAGATTTTGCCTTATAACTTTTTCTGGTTTCAATCAATTGAAATTATAAGGACATATATGGAAAGAAGAAGCCTTCATCTTCCATTTAGTGGCTTCAGAATGCGAATTCAATGATTCAGAGCCAAGTTATTAAGCCCCAAAATGTGTCCTGGAATTAAGAAAAAAAACCAAAACCTATTTCCCAGATACTGTAACATATTTCCATCCAAGCCCTTTTCTTGGGTCCTTTAAGGTCAATAGATGGCTGAAATTTACAGAGGTTGTGTGTTTTTATTGCTTTTATCTATAGTAAAAGTTTATGTACGTAAAAAAATGCTCAATTTTTTCGCATAGATTGAATCTAATTTGTTTGTGACATAAACTAATATCATAAAGCCAATAAATTAGTGGGATTAATCAGGAGAACCTTTGTTGCACTGGATGCTGAGATATTTAGAGTTTTGTTTAAATCATTGGTA
This sequence comes from Metacarcinus magister, assembly GCA_029783475.1. Classification (NCBI taxonomy): domain Eukaryota; kingdom Metazoa; phylum Arthropoda; class Malacostraca; order Decapoda; family Cancridae; genus Metacarcinus; species Metacarcinus magister. The sequence continues at coordinate 13,751,422 of JAPQNM010000040.1, read as the reverse complement.
AGACCACATGTGGAATATGCAAATCAGGTATGGAGTCCTCACCTGGTGAAAGACATTGAGATGGTGGAGAATGTGCAGCGAAGGGCCACGAGGATGGTGCCTGAACTCAAAGGACTTAACTATGAGGAGAGACTGAGAAGGCTTAAACTACCGACACTGGCATACAGAAGAACACGGGGAGATTTAATAGAGGCCTACAAGATACTCACTGGAAAATATGATGATGTATGTTGTAAAGGAATATTGAAACTTAGAGAAGAAAGTATCAGCAGGGGGAACTCACTAAAACTTTTTAAGTCAAGATCACGGTTGGATGTAAGGAAGTATGCTTTCCCATGTAGGGTGGTAAATAACTGGAACCAATTGCCTGAGTGGGTAGTTTCAGCAACCTCAGTGAATAATTTTGAGGCCAGACTAGATAAGTTCTGGGCTAACCAAGAATTAAAGTTTAATTACAAAGCACAGATAGTCCACCACACATTGCTACAAGTTGGAAATGTAGATCTGGAGTCACAGGCGTGAGCCTCTTCCAGGAGGTCTTCTGTAAGAATCTTCCTGAACAATATTAGAAAAATGCAAGTTTTACTAATTAAATTCACACTTACAGCTTAACAAATGGTAGGCCTAGGCTATATATTTTAGAAAACAGATGCCGGACGGAAAACCAATGTCACTAGCCTATCATTTTGAGTATCTATTCCAAAGTTTCCTACTGCTGTCATTCCTACACTTTTTCCAGACCTTTCCATTAAAGTTACTGATTATGAAAGGATACTGAGTTTTGTGTGATTCCACAGCTGCTTCTACATCTTCATTAAATCTTTCTACTTCCTCGTGGTGTGTAAACCTGTATGATTTTCATTTTATATTTGTTGTTTGATTTGATTATTAAGCCTGCAACTCATTTACTCAAATTTTAATATTTCTTACTAGTTTTTTGTTCACTAAGAAGCCAACTATGTGTTCTTTCTTGTCTTTTTGTCATCTGTAGCAAAAAATGTGACCATTCTTCACCTGTTCTTTGAACCTCATTTGGCCTATGATATTCAATTTGATGTCTTCTAATTCTTTGAATAACACTTCAAAATACCTTCTCTAGCTCTGTCCTAATATTACAAGTGCCAAGGTCTAAGTTCCAAAGGCGACATGTCTGAACCCAGAGGTTCTTATCACCCCCTGCTCTGGACCAGGTATGACGCTGCTATGGCCAGCTGTGCTGGGAACTGGGGGCCATGACATGGATGTATGGATCATGTTGGAGGGGTTAAGCCAGATACCATGCCACCTTGGTTTATTTTTTTCCTCACAGTGAAAATGCCTAGTTTTTGTTGGATCCGTCTACTTTAGCTCCACTGAATCTTGGAAGTTACAAGCCCCTTCACCATGGCAAGGTAGTGTTCATTGAAAGGGATGTAAGGTATACATTATTATAATCAAGGCTTAGATATGTTTTAATTTTTGTAGTACCATATATGATTTAAGAACAGTATGTATTGTGTTGCAATAAGCAAACAGTAATTATGGGAATTTGCAACTTCCTTGCTAGTGAAAAATAGTATTGTGTTGCAATAAACCAAAAGTATAGATGGGACTTTTCATGCCATCTGCTCACTACCTCAGTAATGTATGTAACCTTCTGTGTTCTTGTGATGCAGTTTGTTCATTAAATTGATGGTGTGTCTGAACCATGTTTTGAGCCTTTACTCTGGCCTTATGCCTTAACATTCATACCTTATCTTCACTCTTAATTAGTTTCCAGTATGATAATTTATTTTGAGAATCATTGTTGGGAGGTTTTAGTCAAACCCACTTTACAGATGAGATTGTGAAAGGACTGTTGGTTTGTCAAGATGCTCACCCTAAAGGAGGCTTCAAGGGATGTCTTGGTGCGATGGATCTGTTCACTCCCACGTCGGAAGCAGCCACCAGATGCCACCCAAGTGTATCAGTATCTCCTTCCTGCATCTCCACTTCAGGAAGACCTGGCTTTGCTATGCCACTACTACAACCATCCTTACTTGACACAAATATTTTTGCCTACACTAATTGCTAAAGGAAAACTTTACATAACAACAGCCAATATGAACCCAATTGTGCGTTATTGGAAAAATAATCAACATGAAACATCCGTCATTCCCATTGAACATTTTAAAGTGGAAGATATAGAAGATGGATTGCATTTTTCATTCTTGCCATTGCTAGGACGCATGGCAAATTTAAAGGTGCTTGTGATAGGTTGTTTAGTGAGTGATGAACTTCTTGCTGTATTGGGTATCAACTGCCCACATTTGCAAGTGTTTGATGCAAGAGATGACATTGGAGACATGGTTAGTGATGTGGGACTTGCTTACCTTGCACAGTGCAGAGGTCTCAAAAGGATATTTTTTTCAGCTTTTGCTAATGAATATGACTTAAATGTTGAGAAATTAGGGTTTACTGGGAGAGGTGTAGCTCTCTTATTAACTCTGCCATTGGTAATACAAGTCACTTGTTCTGAGTACATCTTAAGGGATGCTCTTCATTTCCTGTATCAGACTCGCTATCATAAACAGTCACTTAGTGTCCAGTATATGTTGATGAGTGATCAAGAAGTGCGTGCCAGTACTCTTCAAATTCTACCCATTCTGTGCCCTAAGCTAAGAGTTGTCTCAATGTATTTGGACACTGGATGTGAGAGAACTGTTGGAAGTTCTCTTAAGTCATTATTTCAGCTGGAAGTATTGTGGATAACAACAGCAAGCCAGTGTAGATTCCAAGAATTATCTCTTTGTAATTATGGACCACAGTTAAACTATCTTGGCATTACAACTTGCCTCCTGAGCACTCAGGATATCTTGTTGTTAAGTAATTGTTGCCCTCAGTTAAAGATTTTGGTATTAAGAATGTACAGTTATGGATTTGAATGCACAAACTTAGACAACATACAAGGTTCCTTGTTTCCCTCTGTTGAAAAACTAGAATTAATACAAAATATTTCTGTGAGACTCTTCAAGATTTTAAATGTGAAAATGAAAAATCTAAGAGAGCTACACTGTGCAAGAGCCCATATCAATAACCTCGAAGAAGCTGTTGTAAGTGTCCTTGAACAGGGTGGGTGGAATAGTACAGAGCTCTTAGTGCTTCCAATGAATTGTCAAATCTCTTTGGATGTTGCACAGTTGGTTGCATCAAAATCTGCTAGCCTGAAGTATATGGCTGTAGACCTTAATGCACATCAAGAAAAAAAACTATGCAGATTTCTTCAGAATTCTGTGCCAGGAGTAAAGCTATTAGATTACTATCCAGATCTGTCTCCAAGTACGACAGGAGTCTTCTCAGACTCTGTATGGTTGAAACGGATATAAAATGGCTGAAGCAAATAAGTTATAAGCATTACTGTATTTTTTCATCATTAGACCTGAAAGGTTCATTAAGTCATTCTTGTACATTTGTATAAATAGAATGTTCATATGTCATTGTTTCCATTCTAGTGTAATACTTTTTCCAATGAGATTACAAAATCATATTGATTTTGACATTGTGATATATTTTATAATTTTGAAATGTAATGCTAAGGATCAAATTATTTTACTTATCAATACCCTACTACCAAATGTAATACCTGGATGCAAAAATAGTGAGTTAACTCAAAATTATATTTTACTTATGTGAAGCTTCTTTATACAGTGCTCCCTCCAATTTTGCGGGTTCCAATTTTGCGACCGAGACTAATCTCCATCTCTGCAAGCCCAGGTACAGTAAAATGGTCATTTGAATTAATTTTCTTATGGATAATGATAATGTTTATGTTTTTCTGTATTTTTCTTTATTGTAGGATGTATGATTACATGTATTTGTGTACAAACAAGGGCAAAAATATGACTAAAATCACCATAAGGTTAATGATTTCAATTTTGCGAATTTGAATTTTGTGGCCTGCAATGTCGACCAATTTCACGCTAAATTGGAGGGAGCACTGTATGCTGTATGATACACACACACACACACACACACACACACACACACACACACACACACACACACACACACGGTCCGCTAGCGTAGTGGTTAGCGCACTCAGCTCACAACTGAGGGGGCCAGGGTTCGATCCCCTGGGCGGACGGAGATGATTTGGGTGTGTCTCCTTTCACGTGTAGCCCCTGTTCACCTAGCAGTGAGTAGGTACGGGATGTAAATCGAGGAGTTGTGACCTTGTTGTCCCGATGTGTTGTGTGTGAGTGGTCTCGGTCTAACCCAAAGATTGGTCAGTATGAGCTCTGAGCTCTTTCCATAGGGGGACGGCCGGAGAGACCAGCAGCAGACTGTACAGTGAATTACACACACACACACACAAGAACAACAGAGGAGAAAACAGTTTTTTTGGAGAGTAAAGAACAAGATAATGAAATGGTACATAAGCAACAGATGTTAAAAAGAAAAGAAAATTAAATGAATGGAGCAGTTACAAAAGGAAGTGATGAAATAAAAGTAATGTAAACTAACGTAGATGGATTATCTAAAAGAGAAGAAACCAGAAATTGTATGCCTAACAGAAACAAATCTATGAGAAGAAATCCAGACTAACATTGAGAATGATAATTATAATATATGGAGGAAGGATAGAAAAGACAAAAAAGGTGGTGGTGTGATGCTAATGATAAAATCTAAGATAAAAGTTATAAATGTAGAGTATGGAAAAGGTAAAGCAGAATTGATAAGTGCACAAATTAATACAAGATGTGGAGAAAGCCAAAAAATAGTAGTTGCATATGTACCCCAAAAAACAAAAACTTGAACTAAGGAAGAACATGAAGAAATAATAGAAGATACCCTAGAGAGCTTAGAAAAGATTATTAAAAACAGTCAAAGAGTAACACTGGTGGGAGATTTTAACTGCAGTGAAGTAAATTGGGAGACGTTTGAAAGCGGAAGTGAAAATACATGGGGAAATAGATTATTGAGAATAACAATGAACAATACAGTGATTCAATGGGTAACTGAAAATACAAGATTTAGAGGCGAAGATAAACCATCAAGATTAGATCTTTTATTTACTAAGGGAATAAATCTAGAAACAGATATTAATTATGAATGCCCCTTTGGAAGGAGTGACCGTGTGGTCCTGGAAATTGTGATTAAGGGAGATATAAAAAACAAACAGGAGGAATCATACAAAAAGAAAAGAAATTATGCAAAAGCAAACTATACTGCAATGAAGAGGTTTTTCAATGAAATTGACTGGACGAAAATGAAGGAATTAAAGGACATACAAGAGAAATATGATCTCTTCCTGATGATATACGAGCAATGAGTAAAGGAATACATTCCATTTTATAAAGTAAAAAAATAAAGGTAAAAAAGAGTGGTTTAATCAACAGAAAATGTGAAAGAGCTAAAAAGAGAAGAGATGAAGCATGGAGGAGAATGAAAAGAAAACCGGTCCAGGAAAGGAAAGAAGAATATAAACTAGAAAGGAATGAATATGTAAGGGTAAGAAGAGAAGAAAAGAGATATGAAGAAGATATAGTTGACAAATGCAAGGAAGAACCAAAGCTGTTTTATAGATTTATTAATGGAAAAATTAAACACAAAGAAATTATAACCAGATTGAAGAAAAATAATGAAGTATATGAGGACCCGAAAGAAATAAGTAAAGTGCTAAATAAGAATTTTCAGAAAGTATTTACAACTGAATCTGACTTTAAAAAGCCACAAGGATAAGTGAGGAAAAACGAGATGTGGGAAATCAAGATAAGTAAAAAAGAGATAGAAGAAATGATGAAGGAATTGGATGAAAGAAAAGCTATAAGACCAGATAGAGTATCAGGATACATATTGAAGGAGTGTAGACAAGAAATGGCTGAACCAATTCATGATATAATTGAGTGTTCTATTAAAACAGGAAAGTTTCCCTAAAGAATGGAAAAGAGCTGATATAATGCCTATTTACAAGAATGGAAACAAAGAAGAACCACTTAATTATAGACCAGTGTCATTGACCAGCATAGTATGCAAGATATGTGAGAAGGTCATCAAGAAACAATGGATTGATTACTTAGAAAGAGAAGGAATAATATCAGATAGATAATTTGGATTCAGAACAGGAAGATCGTGTGTCACCAACTTATTAAGTTTTTATTCAATGGTAATAGATATAACACAAGAAGATGGATGGGCGGATTGCATGTATATATACTTAAAAAAGGCATTTGATAAGGTTCCGTACAGGAGATTACTATGGAAGTTAGAACACATTGGAGGATTGAAAGGAACATTAAAGAACTGAATGGAAGACTACCTGAAAAGAAGGGAAATGAGAACAATAGTAAAGGATGAAAAGTCCGAATGGAGAGAAGTGAAAAGTGGAGTACCACAGGGATCAGTTTTGGCACCAATATTGTTTTTAAAATATGTAAATGACATGACAGAAGAAGTAAGCAGTTACATAAGTATTTGCAGATGATGCAAAATTACTAAGAAAGATAGGAAACCACAAGGATTGTGAGGAGCTACAGAATGATATAAACAAGATATATGAATGGAGCAAGACATGGGAAATGGAATTTAATGCAAAAAAATGCCATGTATTGGAAATGGGGAAAAAGTGCAATGAGACCCTCATGAATGTATAAGTTAGGGAAAAATATTATATCAATAGAAAAAGAAGAGAAAAATTTGGGAGTGGTAATACAGGGCAACTTATCACCAGAGAAACATATTAATATAATATTTGGTGACACTTTCATGATGCTAAGGAATATACGAATGGCTTTTCATTTCCTAGATAAAGATATGATGAGAAAAATTATAACTACAATGATCAGACCTAAACTGGAATATGCAGAAGTAATATGGTCCCCGCACAAGAAAAAGCATGAGTTGAAATTAGAAAGAATACAGAGAATTGCAACTAAGATGGTGCCAGAATTGGGAGAATTAACATGAGGAAAGATTAAAAGATATGTATCTAACAACATTAAAAGAAAGAAGAGAAAGAGGTGACTTAATCACAATATATAAATTGATAAACAACCTGGAGGAAACAGATAGAAAAGACCTAATATTAAGAAGAAAAGGAGAAGCTAAAAATTTGAGGGGACACAAGAAAATTCTGCATAAAGGAATTCGCTTGAAAGATACAGAAAAGTACCGTTTTCTCCAAAGAAGTATTGATACTTGGAATGGACTGAAGGAAGAGGTGATAATGGCAAAGAATGTACATCAACTGAAGGAAAAACTATACAAATATAGATACAGAGAAAGGATCACAGAGTGTAGCTCAGGCCCTGTATACTACAACTAGGTAAATACACACACACACACACACACACACACACACACACACACACGATGCTTGATAGTTCAGTGGTAATGTTTTGGTCTGTCACTTGGCAGATTTTGATTTGCGCCTCATTGAGGTGCAAAGTTTTCATCGATGACCAAGCAGTTACTCCATGAGCAAGAGGATGGGGTGTGTGATGTGTCAAAGATCGCAGCTTTACCCATATATCAGTCTATAATGAGCTATAAGTTCTCTCCGGTAAGGGTAGGGTAATGGCTGGTGGTCATGAGTCCAGCGCGTGATCTTCAAGACACACACACACACACACAAAAAAAAAATATGTGTTAATTTAAAAAAGTATGAATGATGAAAAGAGACAAAAAATTTTAAGAATTCAAGGAAGAGGCAAAACAAAAATTATGCAAGAACGACAGGATTGAGAACAAAGGACAACAGCATAATGAAATGGTACATAAACAACAGATGTTAGAAAGAAACATAAAAAAGAAAAGAATGGAGCAGTTACTAAAGGGAGTGATGAAATAAGAGTAATGTATACTAACAAAAATGGAATATCAAGAAAACTAAAGTCAACAGATGATCTAAAAGAGAAAAAAACTGATTTTGTATGCTTGGCAGAAACAAAACCATGTGAGGACATCCGGACTAACATTGAGAATGATAATTATAATATTTGGAGGAAGGATAGAAAAGAGAAAAAAGAAGGATGTGTGATGCTAACGATAAAATCTAAGATAAAAGTTATAATGTAGAATATGGAAAAGAAAAAGCAGAATTTACAAAATTGGAGTTGCATATGTACAGTCGCGCTAGGAGATGTCACCTCTTGCTTATATTTTCGTTCAAAAATTAGGTTTTGGCAACCTTAACAAGTGGAATGAAACATCCTTATAACTTGTCAGGAATGTCACTATTTTTGCGAATTATTACTGTAAATGTACTAGATATAGATTACAAGAGATAATTATATCTAGCTATTGAAAAAACAACCATCTAATCATGATATATCATTAAGTATTGTTGAAGCATTTTGACATGGATTTTGTCGAGTTGTTCCCTGTACGTTGTGGGGAGGTGGCAGCTGGAGACCAGAGGAGGCGGGGTTGGATAGGCAAACTGCCGCCACATGCTCTGGTTCTCCGTTGATTCTCATATTGAGTGCACCGTCCTCAAGCTATCTCATTGTAATGTGTGCAGTGGCGCGTGCTTGGCGAACAAAGCGTTTTGTGCAATCTTCAACACAGCATCATAAATCTTGGCAGTCTTGTCGTTCTCCATCCATTTCTCTGTGGTGATGTGCAATCTGACTTCTTTTTCTCATAACCTGTTCAGGAAACACCAAACCACCCGCTTACGCACAATATCAGCTGGCTCTTTAGCGAATGCTTGACCCGCTAATTGTTGTAGCCTTGTCAAAAAGTCTGTCAGGTCCTCACCAGGTAGCTGCACGGCTTCTTCAAAATGTAAAATCCTGAATTTGATTGCTTCGGCTGTGTTGAACCGTAACAACAAACGCTCTAGTATGCCAGTGTTGTCCTCACCCCATGCAGGATCCGGTTGTGCCTCTTGCTTGACATATGCAGCCATTGCTCCATGAAGGTGTAGTCTTAACAACACAGCCCTGTAGTCTGGCTTGCTCCATGTGCTCACCCTTCGCATGGTGTTGGCTGTCTGAACAAGGGTGTAATGACTCTTGAAAGCCCTGAACGGTGCCGGTGAGGTGTCATCGCCAAAGGTGAGTGAAAGTGGCACCTCCTGTAGGCGAGACTGGCCTGAGAACTGCACAGCCTGGTCTGTCATGGTGATCTGTTTACCGCTGCCACCGGTTAAGGTACAAGCAAAGGGCGTCTTCCAAGTGGTGCTTTATTATAATATCTTTGTGCTACGGTGGCTGGTAAGGGACTGCTCCCAACCTTACAGTATCATCCCTCAACGTCTCCGTTCGAATAGAACCCGAATCATTATCTAATGACCAAACCCAACAACCTTTATTAACAACTTGTTTAGTGTTTACACTTAACCCTCACTAGTGTTACGCCTCATTGCAGTGGTTAGCACATCTGACTACGAATCCGCTGGCCTGAGTTCGATCCCGGACGAAGACAGACAGTGCACAGCTCACCCAGCTGTTCATCTTTCCAAACGGATTGGTAGATAAATGGGTACCTAAGGAAACCTGGGGAAGATAAACTGTGGGAAGTTGGATGTCATAGTGGCCCTGTGTCTCGGCGTAATGGATTAATTTCCACCACAGGCTCAAAAGCCAATGCGACGGGAGATGAGTGCCCGCGGCTACGCGCAGCTATAGCATGTGCCCCCACTTTATCTTATCTTATAAGAAGAGAAGAGATATGAAAAAGATAAAATTGACAAATGCAAAGAAGAACCAATGCTGTTTATATATGGAATAATAAAAGAAATACAATATAACTAGATTGAAGGAAAATAAGGAGGTATATGAGGACCCAAAAGAAATGAGTGAAATACTAAACAAGAATTTTTAGAAAGTACTTACAGCTGAATCAGACTTTAAAAAGCCACAAGGAGAAAAGAAAAATAATTAGATGTGGGAAATCAGGAAAAGTAGGGAGGAGATAAAGGAAATGATAAAGGAACTGGAAGAAAGAAAAGCTATAGGACCAGATGGAGTATCAGGATACATATTGAAGGAGCGAAGACAAGAAATGGCTGAACCAATTCATGATATAATTGAGTGTTCTATTAAAACAGGAAAAGTTCCTCAAGAATGGAAAAGATCTGATAAAATGCCTATTTACAAAAATGGAAAAAAAGATGAACCACTTAATTATAGACCAGTGTTATTGACCAGCATAGTATGCAAGATATGTGAGAAGGTCATCAAGAAACAATGGGTTGATTACTTAGAAAGAGAAAGAATAATAACAGATTAACAATTTGGATTAAACAGGAAGATCGTGTGTCACCAACTTATTAAGTTTTTATTCAAGAGTAATAGATGTAACACAAGAAAAAGATGGATGGGCGGATTGCATATATATAGACTTAAAAAAGGCATTTGATAAGGTTCCGCACAGGAGATTACTATGGAAGTTGGAACAAATTGGAGGATTGAAAGGAACATTAAGTATATGTAAGTGACATGACAGAAGAAGTAAGCAGTTATATAAGTATATGCAGATGATGCAAAATTACTAAGAAAGATAGGAAACCACATAGATTGCGAGGAGCTACAGAATTATATGAATGGAGCAAGACATGGGAAATGGAATTTAATGCAAAAAAATGCCATGTATTGGAAATGGGAAAGAATGCAATGAGACCCTCATGGACGTATAAGTTAGGGAAAAATATTTTATCAATAGCAAAAGAAGAGAAAGATTTGGGAGTCGTAATACAGGACAACTTATCACCAGAGAAACACATTAATATAATATTTGGTGACACTTTCATGATGCTAAGGAATATACGAATGGCTTTTCATTTCCTAGATAAGATATGATGAGAAAAATTTTAACTACAATGATCAGACCAAAACTGGAATATGCAGAAGTGATATGCTCCCCACACAAGAAAAAGCATGAGTTGAAATTAGAAAGAATACAGAGAATTGCAACTAAGATGGTGCCGGATTGGAAAACCTAACATATATGAGGAAATATTAAAAGAAATGCATCTAGCAACACTAAAAGAAAGAGGAAAATTAATTACAATATCTAAATTGATGAACAACCTGGAGCAAACAGATAGAAAAAACCTATTATTGAAAAGAAAAGGAGAGGCTAGAAATTTGAGGAGACACAAGAAAAAATTGCGAAAAGGAATTTGCTTGAACAATACAAAAAAGTACAGTTTTTCCCAAAGAAGTATAGATACTTGGAATGGACTAAAGGAAAAACTGGACAACTACGGAGACAGGACCACACGAGTGTAGCTCAGGCCCTGTATACTACAACTAGGTAGACACACACACACACACACACACACACACCACACACACACACACACACACACACACACACACACACACACACACACCAACCAAGATAGTGCCAGAATTGAAAGATCTACCATATGAGGAAAGATTAAAAGAAAAAGAGAAAGAGGTAACTTAATCACAGTATATAAATTGATGAACAACCTGGAGGAAACAGATAGAAGAGACCTAATATTGAGAAGAAAAGGAGGCTAGATTTTTGAGGGGACACAAGAAAATACTGCATAAAGGAATTTGTTTGAAAGATACAAAAAAGTACAGTTTTCCCCAAAGAAGTATAGATACTTGGAATGGACTGAAGGAAGAGGTGATAATGGCAAAGAATGTACATCAACTGAAAGAAAAACTATACATATATAGATACGGAGACAGGACCACATGAGTGTAGCTCAGGCCCTGTATACTATAACTAGGTAAATACAACTTGGTAAATACACACACACACACACACACACACACGGTACGCTAGCGTAGTGGTTAGCGCACTCGGCTCACAACCGAGGAGGCCAGGGTTCGATCCCCTGGGCGGACGGAGATTATTTGGGTGTGTCGCCTTTCACGTGTAGCCCCTGTTCACCTAGCAGTGAGTAGGTACGGGATGTAAGTCGAGGAGTTGTGACCTTGTTGTCCCGGTGTGTTGTGTGTGAGTGGTCTCGGTCCAACCCGAAGATTGGTCAGTATGAGCTCTGAGCTCTTTCCATAGGGGGACGGCCGGCTGTCTCGAGAGAGACCAGCAGCAGACTGTACAGTGAATACACACACGCACACACACACACACACACACACACACACACACACACACACACACACACACACACACACACACACACACACACACACACACACATGGGAGATATAAAAGACAAACAGGAGGAATCATACAAAAAGAAAAGAAATTATGCAAAAGCAAACTATACTGCAATGAAGAGGTTTTTCAATGAAATTGACTGGACGAAATGAAGGAATTAAAGGACGTACAAGAGAAATATGGTCGCTTCCTGATGATATGCAAGCAATGAGTAAAGGAATGCATTCCATTTTATAAAGTAAAAGAAAAAGGTAAAAAAGAGTGGTTTAACGGAAAATGTGAAAGAGCTAAAAAGAGAAGAGATGAAGCATGGAGGAGAATGAAAAGAAAACCGGTCCAGGAAAGGAAAGAAGAATATAAACTAGAAAGGAATGAATGTAAGGGTAAGAAGAGAAGAAGAAGAGAGATATGAAAAAGATATAGTGGACAATTGCAAGGAAGAACCAAAGTTGTTTTATAGATTTATTGATGAAAAAATAAAACACAAAGAAATTATAACCAGATTGAAGGAAAATAATGAAGTATATTGATGACCCAAAAGAAATGAGTGAAGTGCTAAATAAGAATTTTCAGAAAGTATTTACAACTGAATCTGACTTTAAAAAGCCACAAGGATAAGTGAGGAAAAACGAGATGTGGGAAATCAAGATAAGTAAAAAAGAGATAGAAGAAATGATGAAGGAATTGGATGAAAGAAAAGCTATAAGACCAGATAGAGTATCAGGATACATATTGAAGGAGTGTAGACAAGAAATGGCTGAACCAATTCATGATATAATTGAGTGTTCTATTAAAACAGGAAAGTTTCCCTAAAGAATGGAAAAGAGCTGATATAATGCCTATTTACAAGAATGGAAACAAAGAAGAACCACTTAATTATAGACCAGTGTCATTGACCAGCATAGTATGCAAGATATGTGAGAAGGTCATCAAGAAACAATGGATTGATTACTTAGAAAGAGAAGGAATAATATCAGATAGACAATTTTGATTCAGAACAGGAAGATCGTGTGTCACTAACTTATTAAGTTTTTATTCAAGAGTAATAGATATATCACAAGAAAGAGATGGATGGGCGGATTGCATATATATAGACTTAAAAAAAAGCATTTGATAAGGTTCCGTACAGGAGATTACTATGGAAGTTGGAACACATTGGAGGATTGAAAGGAACATTAAAGAACTGGATGGAAGACTACCTGAAAGGAAGGGAAATGAGAACAGTAGTAAAGGATGAAAAATCTGAATGGAGAGAAGTGAAAAATGGAGTACCACAGGGATCAGTTTTGGCACCAATAATGTTTTTAATATATGTAAATGACATGACAGAAGGATTAAACAGTTACCTAAGTCTATTTGCAGATGATGCAAAATTACTAAGAAAGATAGGAAACCACAAGGATTGTGAGGAGCTACAGAATGATATAAACAAGATATATGAATGGAGCAAGACATGGGAAATGGAATTTAATGCAAAAAAATGCCATGTATTGGAAATGGGAAAATGTGCAATGAGACCCTCAACAAAAGGAAGAGTAGAAAATAATTTAATGATATTAAAGTTCTGTATTGACAAAACATTCAAAGATAAGAAGGCATTGTATGTGATGGCAGTGGATTTTGCAAAAGCATATGATTCAGTGAAAAGGGACAGTTTGATTAAAACACTAATGGACTACAAACTTCACCCTAACTCAATAGACATAGTGACTGGCATTTATACAGATGACACAACAGACATTGTAACAGGAGGAGAGACAGAAATTAAGATGATTGTGTCAAGTGGCATTAGGCAGGGATGTACAGCTTCAACTACCTTGTTTAAGTTACTCACTTATGTAATCATAGACAGTTTAGAAAAAGAGGGAAGCTTCCGTGACGAAAACTTCAAGTTGAGTGCTCTATTTTATGCAGATGACGGGCTATTGATGGCAAGGACAGAAGAAGAAATGTGCAGGATGATAGACTTACTGACTAATTTAAGTAGCTACACAGGACTCAAGATAAATGATGAGAAAAGCAACATTATAATATTCAACCAAAAGGAACAGCCAGAACAAATTAAAAGAATTAAAGTAGTAAAAGAAATAAAGTACTTAGGCATAGCAATAACAAATAAAACTCAAAAAGAATACTCCATTCAGAAGGCCAAGAAACTAGCCAATCTAACATACCCAGTAATTGCCCAAAGCTGTAATAAAATTATCAATTATCATTGGTAAAACTTTTTGGAAAAACATTGTTCTGCCGACAGTCCTGTATGCATCCAGTATTTTAGCCTACACCAAAGATGAAATTCAAAAACTTCAGAGGATAGAAAATTCTGTGTATAGGGCAATACTGGGAGCACCCAGTTATACACAAGTACCAGCATTGAGAGGAGAGATAGGGTCTAGTGCCATGGAGACTAGAATAAGGCAAAACCAACTAAATTACTTGAAATATGTGGAGGAAAATGAAAGTAATAAGTTGATGAGAAGGATTGTAAAGGAAAAGGCCACAATGAGGAAAGATTATTGGACAAAGACAACCAAGGACTTTATGAGAGAAATAAATGTACAACAGTCTGACTTAAGAACAATAAAGAAAGAGAAGTTAAAGAATAAAATCAGGAAATGGGATAGTAAGAAATGGCAGAAGGAGGTAGCAGAAAAATCAAGCTTATCATTATATAAAAACTGGAAAAAGGAGATGTCAGAAGAAAAAATATATGATAATAGACCTTCGTCACAAATATTATTTAAGGCCAGGACAAACAACCTAAGACTAAACAATAGAAACAGACATACTGATGGAGACACTAAATGCATATTTTGTGACTGGAATGTTGAAGACCTAAATCATTTTTTATTGTGGTGCCCAGGTTATGAAGACATAAGGAAAAAGACAATCATTTTACAAAGACCATATATAGAACAAGAAGAAAACATTATAGGACAGCTACTATTTAGTGAACAAATGATACAATAATCCAAAGAAATAGTGTACAAGATGTGGATGAAAAGAGAAAACCAGCAGACACAACAGCATAACACAAGAAACATCAGGGAAGTGCCGACATAAAGGCAAAAGCTTCCCGACTTACACCTGACCTGACCTAGGGGAAAATATTATATCAATAGCAAAAGAAGAGAAAGATTTTGGAGTGGTAATACAGGACAACTTATCACCAGAGAAACATATAAATAGAATATTTGGTGACATTTTCATGATGCTAAGGAATATACAAATGGCTTTTCATTTCCTAGATAAAGATATGATGAGAAAAATTATAACTACAATGATCAGACCAAAACTGGAATATGTAGAAGTAATATTGTCCCCGCACAAGAAAAAGCATGTGTTGAAATTAGAAAGAATACAGAGAATTGTAACTAAGATAGTGCCAGAATTGGAAGACCTACCATATGAGGAAAGATTAAAAGAAATGCACTTAACAACATTGAAAAAAAGAAGAGAAAGAGGTGACTTAATCACAATATATAAATTGATTAACAACCTGGAGGAAACAGATAGAAAAGACCTAATATTAAGAAGAAAAGGAGAGGCTAAAAATTTGAGGGGACACAAGAAAATACTGCATAAAGGAATTTGCTTGAAAGATATAAAAAAGTACAGTTTTTCCCAAAGAAATATAGATAGTTGGAATGGACTGAAGGAAGAGGTGATAATGGCAAAGAATGTACATCAACTGAAGGAAAAACTACGTAGACAAATATAGATACGGAGACAAAACCACACGAGTGTGGCTCAGGCCCTGTATACTACAACTAGGTAAATACAACTAGGTAAATACACACACATGTAAGGATGATAAGCATAGAAGTGAAAAATTGACTGCGTTATAGAATAATTTTACTGACAATTATATACTTATGCAAGTTACACATGGGTGTGAAATGAAAGTCAAAGAGATCAAGGATACAAGCAGTAGAAATTAGATACCTGAGGAAAACCTGTGGGATAAGGAGAATGGATTTTTAAAATAATGGAAGTACAAAGGAAGAACAGATAGCAACAGACCTACTGGACCTAACGAGGCTGTTATTATAGCTACATTACTATTGTTATATCTACATGATAGTCAAAAAGATATCAAAGTGGAAGGCTCCTCCCCACCCACCCCTCCCTCCAGCCGAATCTGGCCAGAAAAGGAAGTTATACCATGTAAACAAACTATAGTGGAATTTGTATAGGAAAGTAATCTACAGCTATTGCTACCACTGGAGATGAAAAAAAAAAAAAATTATGCAGGAATGAAATACTTGATTTGGTGAACTGATACTAAGTGCTTTTCAAGTTTTTTCTTAAACGATTCCATTGTGTTACTGTATTTGTGCTGGTAGAGAATTCCAAATGTTCAAAATTCTATTAAAGAAAAAGTGCTTTGCTTTGTTTGATCTAAATCGCTTATCCAAAGATCTTGAAACCATTGTTACAAGAGGTGCTTGTGAGATCAGTAGTTACATAGTCGTTTATGTTGATACCTCAATTGTGGCGCCACCTGCTGTAATGAGGTATGCGACGCAGTCAAAAAATTGAGAAAACACCCTTTGAAAGTCCTGTTCCCCACCCAGCTGCACCTGTACTTACCTCACTCCAGCACTGGTTGCTGAAGTGAGGCAAGTGACTCATTGGCCGGGAGGTGGTGACTTACGATAATCAGGCGCTGATTGGTCGTGGAGCCTCTCTTGGGCGTTTACCTCTTTCCAGCACGGAACATCTTACCATGCGGTCTATGAGCGGATAAATAGCCCATTGGGCTTTCAGAATATGTCGGTTACCTCATATGAGAGATTGAGTTGGACTATTCGATGCATGGGACAACTCAATTTCGACCCAGGTGTTGCTTAACTCACTTCAGCAGGGGGCACCACAATTAGGTCCCCTCGTAGCCTACGTTTGGATAAAGTCAATAAGTTCAGCTCATTTAATTGTTCTTCGTAAGGCTTGTTTTGCAATCTAGGGATAGTTCTAGTAACTTTTCTTTGTATTCTCTCCAGCTTATCAATATCTTTTTTATACCATGGTGACCAGAACTGAATGCAATATTCTAGATGAGTGGCGTACAAGTGAATTAAATAGTATAAGGATAGTCATTTCACTACAGTCTGTCCTACTAACATATATTGGTCCCATTGGAGGACATTAATAATTCATTATATTTTCTACATACATCAAAACTATCACCTAAAAAATAATGAGTTCTACACTCACTAATAACCAAATAGGGCTTTCAGGATGTGTTTAGAATTAAAGCATTAGCATGGTGTATAGGATATGGTAGGGAGGCCATTCCGAAGACATCAAAAGTGTCTGCGGGACTACTTCAGAGAGGAATAAGTAAGTAAAAGCTCAGTCCTTGTAAGGTAGTCATTTTATGAATAACACGAATAACAGCTCTATGAAAACCTAAAAATTCTGGTTAAGGAGGGAACAACAAACCAAGAGTTTTAACTGAAATTCATCCAAAAGTGTCAATAATCTATGGTTGTAATAATATGAGGTGAGACATGTTTCCATCATAGTTTGCAATTTAATTCTTCAATGGATATGATCAGCAGATATGATGCTGAGAGCCAGCTAGACATGCTTCTTGAATTTCTCCACGGATAATGTTTAACCTGCCATTTTAGTAGCAATTTTTAATTTATCTAGTGCATGATGTACATTGGTTAGATCCCTTAAGGCAGTGGTTCTTAACCTTATTCGAGGTACTGAACCCTGCAAGCTTCATCAGTGCATTCACCGAACCCTTCGTAATTGGAAAGATGAAATATGATTTCTTTAAAACATATCTATATACTTTATTAGTGCACATAATGAACCATGCATCAGTTGCACACAAAATCACTGTGTTCAAAGGACAAATTCAACAAAACATGAATTTCACACAAAAACATAACTCTATGAATATTTACTGCAAATCAATGTGACTCTTGCTGTTGCTTTTCAGATACAAGTTCAGAAATGCACGGCTTCACCTTGGCAAGTGTCACTCTCATATAATTTTTGCAACAAAAACTGTTCCTTTTATTAGTTTTAATATCTACCAACCTCGAAAAGGATTGCTCGCAAAGATACGTTGTAACAAACTGTGTAAGTATCTCAAGGGCTTTCTTAGCAATAAGAGGGTATGGTACAATTTAGCGACACCAAAACGTTGAGAGCATTGTCGTTCTGAAGAGTTGCTGTTGAAGCTGGGTCTGCTGAAGTTCAATGATTTCGTTGAGGTATTCATCGTTGACATCTGCTGTCGCAACACTAAACGTGAACGGCTGTCTCACCCATGATGGATATGACTCTCTGGTGGGGAAGTATTCGTCGAGAGACTTTGTGAGCTCATCTAAGTGCATGGCAATTGCTTGCTTCAGCTCCCCAGGTATTGAAATGTCTCCAATTCCAGACACGTCTTCGATCTTACTTACACAGTCGTCTAGCAGGAGAAAGTTTGCGAAGTTATCATTCTCTGTTCATCGTTTCAATAAAGGTAGCTTTTTTTTCAACACCTTCAGGTTTTCTTCCGCTTCGATGATGTTGACTCCACCGCCCTGTATCTGTCGATTGAGATGATTGACAGCATAAAAAATATCAGCCATGTACGCCAAAATGAGAATGAACTCATAATTTTTTAAGCAATCTGTGTGACAATGTTGGTACTCTCACAAAAACAGGGCTAATTCCACACGCATGGCAAAAACACGATTCAGCACCTTTCCCTGGGATAACCAGCGAACGTTAGAATTTGAGGTATGGAAATACCTCAAATTCAGAGCCTATTTCATTACACAGCTCTTTGAAGATGCAGTGCTTCATAGCACTATTTCGCACGTAGTTCACATATTCAACTACAATTTTTAATACTTCTGCCAGTTTTGGAGGCAAGGTTTTTGTTGCCAACTCATGCCTGTGCAGAACACAGTGCGTAACAATGATGTGTGGTGCATCAGATTTCACCAGCGCTCCAAAACCAGAGTGTTGTTCTAGCATGGCTGGAGCTGGAGCGAACAAACTGCAGAAACCATATTCCACGAAAGATCGTTGTCTCTGAAGAAGTCATCCACGAGTTTCTTCACATCGACTGTTGTTGTAAGAAGCCTACAAAATAATAAATCTTCCTTTATCATGTCATCTTTCATATAGCGCATGAATACAACAAGCTGATTTAGATTGGAAATGTCGGTGGTCTTGTTGAGTTGGAGGCTGAATTTGGCTGGGCTTGAAATCAGATCTGCAACTACTTGAGGCAAGATGTCATCGCTCATGTCATCTATTCTGCTGCTGATAGTGTCATTTGAAAGAGGAATTTGGGAAAACTTAGCTTCAGCAGCTTTTCCCAGCAGCATGATATTAGCCATCTTCAATGCAGCTGGTTTTATGAGTGTTTCACCAATGGTGTGTGGTTTGCCCTGCTTTGCGATCAGGTACGCAACTTTGTACGATGATGTGAGGATCAGTTTGTCGATGGGTATAAAGCTGAGAACAGGCAGACTAGCCCTATCATCGAATCTGGTTCTCTTCACCTTGAATTCAGCGAGCATTATGTCCTTGTACTTCCCATCTCCATGCAACTTTAGGAAGTGTTCCTTTAGTTTTGCTAGTGCTAGACTAGAATTGCTCAACTTGGCATTGCAAATCATGCATTGAGGACGCTGAATCCCATCACGTTCCTTTATACACGTGAATCCATATTGTAAGTATTTGTCCAACCACTTTCTTTTTCTGCTGGATGTAGTTAGTATGAAGGGATTGAAAGATTAAAAGAAAATCTCAAATGACGTAGAATCACAACAGCCACAAGTCGACTACTGAGCGCACCAAGTTCCCTGCAGCACAAATATCAAAGCTGGCATGATCAGTTGCAACCAATGCTGGCCAAGCTGAGTGTGACATCACGAATAATATGAGCGGGTTGAACGGAACGGACACACACACATAAGCTTTTGATTCGTTAAGAAATAGATAAGAAATTAAAGGAATATGCAGCTTTGTTTACTAATAACCACATTTAGGCATTCAATTTCATCCAAATACAGTGAAAGTCTGATAATCCAGAAAGCAGCGGAGATCGCGAACTCTGGATTATCAAATTTTCCGGACTGGTGGACGTGACCCCTAAAAATGCCCTAAAAGCCTGAAAAAAATAATTAAATTAAAAAAATCAAAATACAGTATTGTGATTGTGTTTTTATTTACTTTTGAAGTGTAGTACAGTTGCAGGTCAGTTGTAGTTACAGTGTTGGTGCAGTACAGTATCCAAAGGTACGGTACTATAGTAATCCAAGGGGTCAAACTTTTTCTTAAGGAGTCTTTCACAGTACATTAGTCATTTAATACAGTATTTGTTCAAATTAATATTTATCATAATAGGACATTAACTTAATTTGCACAGTATTTTTTCTATTGAATACTGTACAGTAATTAATCACTTGGGCCATTAACTTAATTTGTACAGTATTTTTCTCAACTTAATTAATACTGTACAGTATTTATCACATAGGCCATTAACTTAATTTCTACAGTAATCACTTAGCCTATTGCCTTAAAATTAAGATTCATAGAGTGTCTTAGTCCAAATCTGAATCAGGCATGGCAGGCATGGCATCTGCCATATGCTCTGCTTCATATTCAGTGGGAATGAACGAAGGACCTGCTTTTGGCTCGGGTTCCCGCTGTGTGCTAGGTCTTGGGTTGTCATCTTCAATGGTGATTTCTTTGGTGATGTCCATCTGTGTTGGGTTAACTTTCTCGGAGGCCTTTGCAAACATATCCCTTATGTCTGCTTGCTTGATAGCACTATGGCGCTTCTTGTAGGCATTGTTCAGCATAATATGGGTGTCTATTACCTCGGCCACATTATAATAGTGGCTCTTTTCTGTAAATTTAACAAACAGTTCAAGACCATTCAGTGCCTCACGCCAGCTCACACGTTGTTCCTCGATCTCTACGTCTTCTTCTTGGTCCTCGTCTTTTTTCTGCGAATTTAGGAGACTCGATGATGTGAGCGTCGGTCAACTCTTGCACCCCAGGGAGATCAGAGTTTTGTTGAAGCAATTCAGTTACATTGTCTTCTGGAATGGTTGACATCTGTTGAGGATTTGTTGTACACTACTTTCTTTGTTCTGGCGGATGTTAAACCCTGTGAACTCTTCATCAGATGCATTTTCTGCAAACATTGACTCGCCATACAGCTTCCTCCAGACCCTCCGCAGTGTCTCATTCCTTACATCCTGCCAGGCAAGAGCAGAATCGAATATGACATCTTTGATACTAAAGTTCCTCTGGAAATCCTTCTCACTGTCATCAGAGTTCACCAGTTTGCGGGAGAAGGATTTCTTGTGGCTCTCCTTCAACTTCTGACCGACTCCCTGGTCCATGGGTTGGATTAGGGAAGTTACATTAGCAGGCCAAATAACAGGCAAGAGGTAAGTCCAACTTTGCCTCCATAAAGCCTACTGGCGCCAACGGTTTATGATATAGATAAAGAAAAAGAAAAAAAAAATCTGCTGCCTGCACAAAATTTCCGAACCATCAGCATCCGGATTATCGGACTTTCACTGTAGTATGGAATCTGACGCACTGTGATAAATGTTACTAAAGAAAGAATATGTTTTGAAATGTTTGTGGATGAATGTTTTTACCTTTGCCGCCAAAAATGGTATTGTTGAAAATAGTCTTAGAATTCTTGACCTCTGCCGAACCCCTGAGACTGACTCAACGAACCCCTGGGGTTTGATTAAACCCAGGTTAAGAACCACTGCCTTAAGGTAACATTCAGAATATTTGAATGAACATTGATGATTTTCCGTTCCTTTTTCCTGAATGTATCAAGAGAATGCAAGTGATTGTGAATTAAATCGATTTGGCTTTGTGTAGCAGTGCCAAAGAGAGTATTGGCGATTGATCCAATAACATTTAAAGCACTTCATGTATGTCTACCTCCTTTGGGGTCATTTAAGTTATATCCCAATATGTGAAGTAAGATATCATTCATTTCATAGTGCAGCTGATGAAATTTCATATCAAACTCAAAAACATGCTGCCTGATTAGATTTGTCATGAAAGTGTTATGATCAACATGATCAAGATTGTACATAAGATGGTTTGTATGATTTCGAGCCCTTATAATAGGTACATCTATATCTTCAATCCTTATCATGAGAGGAATGATGCAGTGATCTCCTGTCACTATCAATTTGAATTCAGATGTGAAGCTCATGCCTGGCCAAACAGACAATTCTTCTAGTTACCCATGGAGTTTATGACTCCAAGGCAGTGGTAGAAAATCTGGAAAAGGAATATGTTACTTATATACATTCTCTTGTGTATATTCTAAAGTCTTAGACATAAATAAGGGCAAGTCATTCACATTTGAAGTAGACTGCAAGTTATATCTGAGTTGGGTCATATTAAATTTTTCATTTGTTCGTGTTAAAGCTCTATTAGATGGTTGGCCTCCGCCCGTTAGTAGCGCGGGTTAGATTTTTTAAGTGACGCCTTGTTTCTTCTTATTGACTGGCTCATGCTGGCAGCGGAAGCTCCTCGCGCATATAACGTTGCAGTCCCGGCTAGGATGGTGTTATGGCAGCATGTGGGTGATTTTAGGCCACTCGGCGGTAGTAACGAAGAAAAGTGGCCAGCCCGTGCCGAGGCTCGAACGCGGGACCCTGAGCTGGTATGCCCGACCGCTAGCCACTAGACCACCGCCTCCCCTGGATAAGTTTTGATCACATTAGCATTAAACTGTGATGTAACATTATCTTCATGAATAACACGTACTCTATCAGTACTCTATCTTATCCGCCCATGTATAGAGTATGGTTCTCATGTCTTGGGGGGGTTCAACTCACACAGCCTTATTAAACAGGGTGGAGTCTAAAGCTTTTCGTCTCATCAACTCTCCTCCTCTAACTGACTGTCTTGATTCTTTAAGTCACCGACGCAATGTTGCATCTTTATCTATTTTTTACCGCTATTTTCATGCTGACTGCTCTTCTGAACTTGCTAACTGCATGCCTCCACTCCTCCCGCGGCCTCGCTGCACAAGACTTTCTACTTCTTCTCATCCTTATTCTGTCCATCTTTCTAATGCAAGAGTAAACCAGTAAGTGGGAAACGATATTTTTCTTATTGTTTTTAGCCCTGTTATAATACTTTGCACTATAGATGTTCTGTAGAAGCACTGCACACCCAATAATCAATTGTATCATTATGTAGCATAGCGCGTACGGTGGAGTGGGAGGGCAGACTGTTGAAAATATGGAGCTGGGTGTGCGGCTCTACAAATGTACACTGCTTGCTTTCGTTTTTGCTGCTGAAATTTTATATTGGCTAGAAGGTATAAAGTGTCTTTGCCATTCATTACATAGGCATAATTAAGACTTGCAGGAATTATAATATAGTATTTATTGTGAAACCAAATGTTATTAAGTCACTCAATCAGAAATAAAGATTGAGTGCAACCTAAGTCATGTGCTCTCTTACCGATGAAACAACGGAAGTAAGTTGAGTTGCCAAGTTATACTTACTTACTCAGTTTCAATGACGCCAATGTCGAGGGAGCACGTGCATTTCCCTTACCTTAGCCTAGCCTTAGCTTAGCTAATCAAAATTAATAAATTTAATTATTCTAAATTTACACAAAATTTGCTTTATTTTCCAACGAACAGTATGAATAATTATAAAATTGTAATTACACCACCACACCACACACCACACACACACACACCACACACACCCACACACACCACACACCACACACCACCAGTAATTAGGTATATGTTAGTTATGGACAGAATCACTGTTCAGCACACCCAGTGACAGAAACCACCATACGCCACTGATCTAGATCCTTTTGTAAATGCTCACAGTCCTCTTTACATTTTATTTTTCTTAGTAATTTGGCATCATCTGAAAATAGACTAGTATAACTATTCACTCCCTCTGTCATACTATTTACATAACCAAGAACATTACTGGGGCCAATACTGATCCTTGAGGAACTTCACTTTTCACGCTGTACCATTCTGACTTCTGATCTTATTATTATTGTTCTCATTTCTCTGTTGGTCAAAAAGTCTTCAATCCATTTAAGAAAGCTAACAAACTGGTCAGTTTCACCAGAAGAACTTTCGAGTATAAATCTGAAAAGTTATCCTTACACTATATGATGCACTTGTACGCCCTCATTTATAATATTGCATTCAGTACTGATCACCATACTACAAAAAAAATATTCATAAGCTGGAGGGAATACGCATGTGTCTCTTCTTTGTGTGTGAGTACCTATGTACATGATGCAATAACTGGTGTACTAAGCTAAACCTATGAGTCACAGATGGTCCATCAGACTGCATTCAGTTATTGATGCATATATCAGAAAAACACCATGACATTATTTTTACCCAATTGGTGCCAATTCATACAAAGCAGGTAAGTCATGGACTATTTTTGGAACAAAGCGTCTTCAAGCATAGGAGAAATGGAAACACTTTCGTCCAACCCCTCGCATGTTTAACTACTCATTACTCCAGTTGTATTCACTTAAAATCATTAAGCAGTAGATCATGTGAAAGCTTAGATTCCAATGCTTCTGTTGGTACCAAATGTAGACAATTTATATCATAAACGTTGATATACTAACATTTAACTTTGTAAGTTCAATAAATGACAATAGTTTCTAGGCGAAAACCAAAGAAATTTTTTTTGCATTTTATGTCATTGTGTTTTCAGGCATCTATGTAACCATAAACATGATATATAATTGGAAAGCTCATTCCAATATCTTTTTAACAGTGTATAACAATAAAGGCTTTTGGTGCAGATAATTTGGCGCAAAGAGTATCAATTGGCTGAGGATGATAAAACCTGGCATCCGATATACGCACATTTTGTCACCGGAACCCCTATGCATTCTCTGGGTTATACTGAGCTTGTGGGTATGTGTGTGTGTGTGTGTGTGTGTGTGTGTGTGTGTGTGTGTGTGTGTGTGTGTGTGTTCATTTACCTAGTTGTATTTACCTAGTTGTAACATACAGGAAAAGAGCTATGCTCGTACTGTCCCGTCTCCAAATCTACTATTATACAGTTTGCTTTTGAGATCATGAATATTTTTTGCATTAATAACTTATGCATCAAGTTTATTCCAGGCTTCTATATGGGAAGCTGTATTCTTTATGTCCCTCATGCATGGCGTCCTTTTCAGTTTCTTCTCATGTCCTCTTGTAGCCTATTTTTGTCGTCCCACACAAACAGATCATCTCCATCAATTTATTCCAGAACTTTTGAGCCTCTAGCTACTGCTATAATGTCTCCCCTTTCTCTTTTTATCAAGAATTGGTAGTTTCAGCCTAGAAAGTCTTTCTTCACACGGTATATCTTTCGGGCTTGGATCCATTTTTGTAGCTGATTTTTGTATTTTCTCAAGCTTCTTTATATCCTTCTTTTCATGTGGTGACCAAATCACTGTCGCATATTCTAATTTTGGTCGAATCAATGAGGTTATTAATTTGTTAATCATCTCCTCATCCAGATATTTGAAAGCTATTCATATATTTCTCAGTAGCTGTTATGTATCTCCTGTGATTTTATTAATATGTTTTTCGGCTGACAAATTATCTGTAATCCATACTCCCAATTTTTTTTTCAATATCTGTTTTGTTTATTCATTAAATTTCCATAGAATATTTTCCTCTCTGTCCCATTCCACTGCAGCCTATTTCCAGCACTTTACACTTTTTGGCATTAAACTCCATTTCCCAAAGTTTACTCTATCTGTGAAACTTATCTAGATCCTTTTGTAGATGCTCACAGTCCTCTTTACTTTCTATTTTTCTTTAGTAATTTGGCATCATCTGCAAATACACTCATATAACTATTCACTCCCTCTGTCATATAATTTACATAGACCGAGAACATTACTGGGGCCAATACCGATCCTTGAGGAACTACTTTCCACACTGCACCATTCTGACTTCTGATCTTATTATTATTGTTCTCACTTCTCTGTTGGTCAAAAACTCTTCCATTCATTTCAGCAAACCACCCTTCAATCATCCTACATTTTCAATTTTCCAGAGCAGTCTCTTGTGAGGTACCTAGTCAAAAGCCTTCTTGAGGTCCAGGTAGATGCAATCAACCTACCCCTCTTTTTCCTGTGTCCCATCAGTACTTGAGTAAAAGCTTAGTAAGTTCGTTATACAAGATGTTTCTCCTCTAAATCCAAACTGACCAACAGTGAGTGTGTTTTTCTCTTCCAAAAACTTCAACCATCTGTTCTTCACAATTTTTTTCACAAATTTTTGCCACAACGTTTGTTAATGATACTGGTCTGTAATATTATGGTTTTTTTTTTATCTCCTCCTGTGTGAATTAGCACAATATTTGCTCTTTTCTAATCTAGCAGTACTCTGCTTTTCTTTAGTGAACTGTCAATTATACTATGTAATTTTTCTGCTAGCTGGTTACTGCATTCTTTCTTTATCCAATTTGACACTCCATCTGGACCCAGCACTCGTCTTACATCTTGGTTTTCCATCAGTTATTTACTTTTTTTACGTCTACTTCTATGTTTTCCATGATATTTTCTGTTGGTATAATATTATTCATTCTAAATTCACTTTCTCTTGTAAATACAGTCTGAAAGATCTTATTCATCACCTCAGCCTGTTGTAATACATCTTTGTACACTGTGCCTTCTACCTTCATCTTATGTACTCCCTCCCTGCTTTTCATTTTTCCGTTTATATATTTATAGAAAAGCTTTGGTTCGTTTTTCTATTTTTCTATTATATTTCTCAAAGTTAATTTCTTCTTCTTTTTGGATATTTACATATTCATTTCTAGTTGTTTTGTAATTCTCCTATAAGCTTCTTTTTCCTTTTTTCCTCCACTTGTTCCATGTTTTTTCTCTTTCCAATCTTGCTAATTCACATCTTTTATTAAACCATTCATTCTTTTTCTTATCTCTAATAACCATTTTTGGGACATATTTATCTATGCCCTCCGTGTATATTCGGATGAACTCATCCCATTTCTTCTGAGTGTTCCTTGTTGCATGAAAACTACTCAAGTCTGTCTGTACGAAAAATGTTCTCAATCCTACAAAGTCTGCTTTACCATAATTATATCTTCCATTCTTGTGTTCCTCTCTTTCTCCTCTTTTATACTATAATTTACTTCGAACTCAATAAGTGGAGTGGTTGTTATATGTTTCATTTGCAACAGCTCAGTTAATCCTTGTAAAACATCATTAACAAATCTTTTACTTTGATCCATAACCAACGTTCTAGGAACTCCTTGTTTACATACAACAGACTAAAAAAATACACTTCTAAAGCAGTCCTTGTCTTAATCGGCTCTGCAATCAAATATCCTGTAAGCACATTAATCAAATCCAAGCAATATATATATCCTCGCTCAGAATTTCCTGTGGGCCCAACTATAGCCATGTGCACACTTTCAAAAAGCATATCTACATCTGGCTATCGTCGAAGCGTCGCTTGAGTCGACTACACATCTGACATATCTTGCAATAATCTTCAACATAATTTTTAATTCCTGGCTAGTAAGAAAACTTTTGTCATCTAGCTAAGGTAACTTGTACACCCCCATGCTCAATGGAAGATAGAGAGTGTGCTAGGAGCAAAGCTTGATGTATATATGAATCAGTATCAGTATCTGACACATCAGTTCTCCATAGGTATTTCAAGCAATTCTGTATAAAACATTTTCATCTACCTTCATTTCTTCTGTGCTTACTTAATTCTTCTCTCAACCTGTCTATATTTCTTCAATATTTTTTTCAATAATCCATAATAATTGTCTTCATCCTGTAACTTTATCAACATTTCTAAATTCCAATCAAGAGTCATATTTTTCATTCCTTCTGTCACAATAAATGTATTTCATCTTCTAGGCTTTCTTGTTGATGCTTTAAACTAGATAAACAGTCAGCCACTTTACTTTCCTTTCCAGGGATATACAGCCATTAGTAACTGACATCTCGCGATTCTACTGTTTGCATTTGAGGTAGTCACTAACCATACAAGTGGTCAGTGATCAGTGTAAACAAATAAAGGATATTCTAGACATAATTGCATGGCTGAACAAATCCCAAGGTTTTCCCTGTTTCTAACTAAATAGTTTCATAAGTGACATTCATATACTGTATAATGAATTTATATTTTCTATTTTCCTTGTCAGACTAGTTTTACTAATCCTGGACATAACATATGAGCTCCAGTATTTCCTGCTCCACCAAATTTGTTTCTAGTAAAAAAAAAAAAAAAAAAAAAAAAAAAAACTATTTTCTCTATCTAATACTGTTGCGCTTCAGTGGTGCAGTGATTAGCACGTCTGATTACGAATCCGCTGACGCGAGTTGGATCCCGGACGAGAACAGTCGCCGCACAGCTCACTCAGCTGTTAATCCTCCCAAACGGGTTGGTCGATGGATGTGTACTTAGGTAGAACCTGGGGAAGGTAAAGTGTGGAAACTCGGATGTCACTGTGGCCCTGTGTCCTGCGGTAACGGATTAATTTCCACCACAGGCTCAAAGGCCAATCAATCATGGGAGATGAGCGTCTGCAGCTACGCGCAGCTACAGCGTGTGCCGCCACTTACCTTTAATACTCTTGCATCAGCTACTGAACACTTGAGTGTAACATTTTCTGTAACCTACTCCATCTGTGGCATTTTCCATTCTTTAGTTATGTTAAGTGTATGCTCAAGTGGTAATTCAACTGTAGTAACATTATTCCTTTCAAAACAGCTTCAGTGGGTTAGTCTGGAATCTTACATCATACCTCATAAAGTCCCAGCCTAATATCAGTTGTGATGTCAATCCTTTCTCCTCACAAATTATGAGTTCATGGTTATAACTTCTTTCTCTTATTTTCTAGTGTCAGTTTGATTTTCCCTGATGTTGACATAACATCGCTAGCATTACGGATTGTGCTTAAGTATTGTGATAATAATTTTTTTCCTAATATCCTTGCTAAATCAGCACCTATAATTGAAACTCCTACCCCTGTATCAAATAATGTTAACTGTTCCTTAATGTTCTTATCTCCTATTCTTACTTCAATGAATACATGTCCTGTTTTCCCATTCACTGCTGCTATAACTACCATGAATGCATTGAATTTTTTTTTGTATGCATTGATGTTTTCCTTTGTGGTGGATACCATTGCGCATTTCTACATTCCCTATGTGTATGTTCTTGCATGCCGCAGGTGAAACAAGTGACTGTAGCTCGGCGCTAATGTGGAATTTTGACATTGCAGTACCTTGAGGTGTGACCAAATATATGAAATTTGAAACATTCTGTGGCGCAACAGTGTTGGGTGTCATTATTATTTAACCCACACCTTTGATAATAAACTCTACTCCTTACTGATGAAGTCTGATGAGCAGGTGTTTCAGGCGAAGTGACTGAATTTACTTGGATACCTTTGCACATTTATTTCCTTATTGCGGCATCAGTAAGCTGAAAGCTTGGATGTGAGGCTACATATTTTAATGGTTTTCTATAAACAATTAATGTTTTTTTCATATCGTCTTCTATTAAGATGTATGAAAAGTCCTTGGGTAATGCATTAATAAAGATAGAGACAATCATATAAGAACATAAGAACATAAGAATTGAGGAGACTGCAAGAGGCCAGTTGATGACCTACACGAGGCAGCTCCTCCAAATATTGGAATAATCCAATATTTAGCCATCCCACCTGTCATCCCTATCCATACTCTCATCCAACCGTCTTTTAAAGCTACCTATTAACTCAGCACTTACTACGTGTCTACCCAGCCTATTCCAATCGTTCACCACTCTGTTAGTGAACCAATATTTACCTATGTCTGTCCTGAATCTAAGTTTTTCTAGCTTGTACCCATTTCCACGTGTCCTATCCTGACTACTAATTTCTAAAACCTGATCAATGTTTCCCTTATTAATTCCTTTTACCCATTTGAAAACCTCAATCATATCCCCTCTTGCCCTCCTTCTCTCTAGGAAGTGGAGATTAAGGCGTTTTAATCTATCATTGTAGGGTAAATTTCTCAGCCCCTGAATCATCTTGGTCATTCTTCTCTGGACTGCCTCCAAGGAGCTTATATCCTTTCTATAATAAGGGGGCCAAAATTGAGCTGCATAATCTAGGTGGGGTTTAACTAGCGCTAAATACAACCTCAGAATGACTTCAGAACTCCTATTTGTCACACACCTATCAATAAATCCCAGTATCTCCTATAATTGAAGTCCCCCATAATGCACACATTATTATACCTAGATGCCCTTGCAAGCTCCTGCATCAGGGGTGAACTAGCTGCTTCGTCTAAATCCGGAGGCCTATATATAATCCCTACAACTAACTTTTTCCCTCCTATAATAATGTCAATCCATAATGATTCCGTATTCCTATCTGTTTTTATTGTGGTATTGACATAGCTATTTAATGTGTTTCTAACGTACACCTTCCCCTCTCCTACCTTCCCTATCCTTGTGAAAAAAAGTGTACCCATCTATTCCTACTTCAGGTAAGAAATGTTTGCCTGCAATATCTAACCAAGTTTCTGTAATACCTATAATATCTAACTCTTCTACACATGCGATACCTCTAAGTGTGTCTATCTTATTTATTACACTTCTACTGTTTGTATAAAAGACACTAAGTTCATGTACTTCCCTCTCTCTACCCCGTGCCATGCCTCCCATATCTCTCTCTCTCTCTCTCTCTCTCTCTCTCTCTCTCTCTCTCTCATCTCTCTCTCTCTCTCTCTCGTCTCTCTCTCTCTCTCTCTCTCTCTCTCTCTCTCTCTCTCTCTCTCTCTCTCTCTCTCTCTCTCTCTCTCTCTCTCTCTCTCTCTCTCTCTCTCTGCTTCCGAAATCGTAATAGTTATACATAAAAATTTATTTAGATGTATTGCAAATTGAAAGGTTGATTGAACTGGTACAAAAAGATTAGATAGGTTTTAAAAGAGGTAGGGAAGTGTATATATTATATTTTTATTTCACTCAGGATGATAGTTAAACATGTTTTAAATTATTTCCTGTAAAAACACAATGAAATAAGAAATATGAGTCACACAAGTTACGATGTGAGGATAATGGAATAAATACAAAAGTGTTCTGTCGTCCCGCTGCACCTGTTGTCGTGAATCCATTCGCAATAATACTCACCTGAGCTGCTCCACACTGGCCGCTAAACCCACCACCTGTGTGAGCAAGGTACATGCTGGGAAGGTCAATTTATGAAGAGCGATGGGAATCTGTGAATGGCGTTGCAAACTCCTACCGCGAGGACGGGTCATTTCAGCTAAGGAGATGGGAATACCTCGCCGGCCAGCATGTGTTTCCTCCAAACTGAAAAGAGCGTCGCCCTATAATGTCAGAGCTTCCACATTATAGTAGAGTTGTTAAAGGTTTTGTTATTGTTGTTTCCTTTTATATATATTGTCAGGGCCGAGGTGACTACCAATTAATATTATCTTTTTATAGAGTTGTGGGGAAGAAAAATCATGGAGTATGATA
>JAPQNM010000040.1:13716414-13719724 GCA_029783475.1 Metacarcinus magister | reverse complement strand
ACAATGTTGTAGTAGACACAAAGTGTCAAACTGCCAAACTGTTTCTAACTCTACACATCTTTATTTTTCTGTGCAAGTTTTGCATTCTATTATTTGCATACGTCCACTTTTTCTTCCAATCCTCTTGATCGTCTTTCCACCTTCAATAGCAGATCGGTGTAAATGCTCCACTTTGTCTCTTCCTCGTCCAATGACGCCACAACTCGCCCGGCACGCAATATTCATTCTCGCAACCATTGCAAAAAACCCATAATTGCACTTGTCGTGTCTACCGAGTTCGGACCCAATTTGAACATGCAGCTTGGACACCAAATTACCTCGTTTTATTGAGCCGATTCGCTAGTGTTGTCATTATGGCGAGTTTATATTTGTCTAAAGAACGAGTGCGTGGTTGTGGAAATCTATTCGGTGTGTGTGCATGTGTGTGATGTGTTTATGTGTGTGTATGAGTGTGTATTGTGTGTATGGTGTGTGTGTGTGTGTGTGTGTGTGTGTGTGTGGTGTGTGTTGTGTGTAGTGTGTGTGTGTTGTGTGGTGTGTGTGTGTGTGTGTGGGTGTTATGGTGCGTGTACGGCAAATGTGTGTGCGCGCATGTGTGTATACGCAACCTAGAGCCTGTGTGTGTACGTGTACGTGTGAGCGTATCTTCTTTATAACCATTAACACAATAAGCAAAATAAAAATCAAGATAAATATATGACAAGCAAATATAAGTGAAACAATATATGCAATACAAGAAGAAATAATCCATGTGAAGGCGCAAGAATTTAGGAACATAACAGGTATCTTTTTTCTCTATACTGTGGAGGTTCGGTGCTATCAGGAGTGAGGAGGGAGGACGGGATGGACTCACAGTACTAGTACGTCAGGGTGGGATGGGACACGGCGATACACATGTAGGAGAGAGGAAGCGGACAGGTAATCGCTCATCGCTACACAGATTACAAAGAAGAGAGACAATGGTGGGAATAAAGGGGACAGTAGTTATGGAGCGCACACACACACACCACACACACACACACACACACCACACACACACACCACCCACACACACACACACACACACACACACACACACACACACACTACATTTAAGTCTATAGTGCATCCACCATACTAAAATGTGTGTCTAGTATAAGAAAAATAAGAACAACAAGAAAAGCAACTAAGTTCGTCTTACTACACTGGAGGGAAAAAATAATATATATAAAAATATAATAATGATGTACAAATGCGTGACAAGAGTGAGAAAATTGTGAGGAATTATAATATAACACCTTGATGGAGCAGATAATGAGGCTCTCGCGAGAACTGCAGGAGAAAAGACAAGGAAAAATGTGCAAAAAAATACAGCTTCGCCACAACAGCTTGGACTCGTGGAACCAGTTACCGGAGGAAGCTGTGTGTTGGGAATTCATTATAACTAAATTCAAACAAGCGTATGTTAAAGTTACATTTATAAAGATAACATCACGACATCGACTCAATCTGTAAAAACTATTATCCTTGAAAACACACACACACACACACACACACACACACACACACACACACACACACACACACACACACACACACACACACACACACACACACACACACACACACACACGTATCAAGAAGCATTCGGTGTCACCCAGTGATTTATTCAGGCGAGGCAGAAACCAGCATAAGACAAAGGAGAGAACGACGGCCTCGCAGGGAGCCAAGCATCTGCGTCTTTTGAGCCCAACTCACGGACATTCCTGGTCCTATTACTCCCGTGAGCTATGGTGGAGGCACGTCACACCCGCCCTATCCTGGTCATCTCCCTCTGCCTCCCAAAGCTCCTGCGGCTGATAAAACAAGTAGGAAGGAACGTCACGAAGGAGAGAGAAGGCGAGGACACGGATAGTGCACAAAACACAGTCCACGTCTGCTTGATGGGGATGAAGGAGGCCATGAAGGGGGATTTCAGAGCACGCAGGTGACTATCTTATCCCCTTGGTGGTAGGAGGTGCCGGTGCTCACTAGGGGGTGCTTGAGCAATAGACGCAATGTGTTTGTCTTTTCCTATTGGGTGACTGGATGAAGCAGCGAGAGAAGGCTAGGCAGCGATTTAATGTAAGGGCAAGAAGCGTGATAGCAGCAACGGGGGGCCTGGGTGTCACTGTCCGGGCGGGCGATCACTGCTCTGATACTCTGCTCTCCCCGGCCCTTTCTCCCTGCTTCCTCCCCTCCCCCCAAGCGCCGCAGTTCCTCGTAACAGTGTCGGGCGGCCGTGCCAGTGACCCGGACAAACTTGACCTTCGGCGGGAGGCGGTGGGGTCCTCGCAAACACAAGCACCACCAAAGGTCCCTCGGTGTCAGTCAGGCCTCGAAAGTTGCACCCGAAAAATATCCAAAGACGAGAGAGAGAGAGAAGAGAGAGAGGAGAGGAAGGAGAGAGAGAGAGGAGAGAGAGGAGAGAGGAAGAGAAGAGAGAGAGAGAGAGAGAGACGAGATGAGAGAGTAGAGAGAGAGAGAGAAGAGAGAGAGAGAGAGAGAGAGAGAGAGAGAGAGAGAGAGAGAGAGAGAGAGAGAATCGGAAAATATCCTACTCCGCAAATACTCACCTTGCAAATACGGCAGAACGTTCGACAGCACATGGTGAGAAATTTGCCAAACGAAAGCTGGCGTTCAGTGCAATGTTGATCACACATGCAAGCAGAAAAAAAATCTTGGAAGTAAAAGCAACGAGTCTAGTTTTATCCTACATAAGTATCGAGTTTCAGCAGTAAGTATTGCCAGTCGTGTCATCAGATTTCAACATGGAAAGCTATCATTATGCAAGTATTGAGACGGATCCACACTAGCTCATGAGGGAGAAAAATGCAAGGGAAAAAAACGTACAATTCAAGCACGAGGAACAGTTAGAGTAAAGAGTAAAATAACCGTCTACGTGTTAATCAGACAAGGAAGGGACCAGCTACTCCACCACACTGAAGCAAAGCAGAAGGTTGTGGCAGGAAGGATTAGAAGCTTGAGCATTGAAAAGAATTGTGACGAGCTATCAATGTACAATACTAATATTAAGAAAGTTTATTATTATAGCATACATTCGTTAATAGGGTTGAGAGAGGTCAGGAAAGGACGCAGATGGGTCAAAGGAAAACACAGAAACAAATACATGAATTTATCTCGTCAGGGTGACATACTACACAAATACAATCATGACAATATACATTCAGGTGTCAGAGAAGACAGGCAGAGTGACACGTGGAAGACAGAAGAAAGACAACTGAATCTGAATATAATGCCAAGGGAAAGAAAATTCTCCCGATCACCTGTG
>JAPQNM010000040.1:13696414-13701414 GCA_029783475.1 Metacarcinus magister | reverse complement strand
GGTGGTAAGGCGGAGGCTGGAAGATGGCCAACAGTGTAGTTACAAACACTTTTAAAAATGCTTGTTGGTTTATTCGAATTTTTTTTTCTTCTCTCTCTCTCTCAAGTGTGTGTGTGTGTGTGTGTGTGTGTGTGTGTGTGTGTGTGTATATAGTGAATGTTCGTTAAATAGTTTCTGTAAGCGTTTAATGTATGTTGGTTTAAATAATTGTAAACTCTGTGAGATAACCTTGATATTTGACAGTGTCGTGTTATCTGTTGCCTCGCGTGTGTCTTTAGCAATCTTTCTACCTACCCCTTTCTCTCTCTCTCTCTCTCTCTCTCTCTCTCTCTCTCTCTCTCTCTCTCTCTCTCTCTCTCTCTCTCTCTCTCTCTCTCTCTCTCCTCCTTTTCTCACCCTTTCACCCCACACTACCAACACCTTGCACGTCACTTTTACCCCATTTATCCCCATCACACATTTCTTCTCCCCTACATATTTATTCAGTGCCTTCACCTCCTCCCGCTTTCTCTTCCCTTACCCAGGCCAGTTTCTCACACCTGTACATCCCTTAATTAAACGTAACCCATGCAGTTTTTCCCTTTTGAATATTCCTCACCTTTGTTTATTCCCTTCTCATTCCCTCTTATGTACCACTTCGTCTTTTCTCCCTCTGTTCTACCCTCCAACGCTCACCTGCTAACCCATTACCTACAATTACAAAGCATCCAATAAGTTACTCCGTCTCAGATAACTTAAGAGACTCAGAGACGAGGAGCAGCAGCAGCAGGAGGAGGTTGAGGAGACGAGGGGGGAAGGGAGGGCCGAGAGAGGAAGGAGGATTGGGTTAGGGAGGGAGGAAGCAGGAGAAGAAGGGAGGGGGAGGTAAGTCGCAGTTTATCAAGGGGCCTATCAAATTACCTTCCTCTGGACTTGAAATTAATCAGTGTGTGGGGGGGAGAGAGGAGGGGAAGGGAAGAGGAAGAGAAGGGGAGTAGAAGAGGGCGAGGAGCTACTTGAGTGAAGTCCACGTCTGCCATGAAGTGAACCAGCGCCTGTCAGATTTATGCTCCGCCGCAGAACACAAGTGGACGGTATTTATGCTTCGATAATGGTCCTTAAGTGATGAACGAGGGAGTGAAGGCCTCAAGGATTCATGGCGAGACGATGTAGGAGGGACATGAAGGATCAAGGAGAGCGGGTCAGTGCGAGAGGGAGAGAGAGAGAGAGAGAGGAAGTAAATCAGTAAGAGAGGGAGTTGATGAGTAATGGGATCGGTGAAGAAAGGTATGAGGTAGGAAATGAAGGGTTAAAGGAAGGAGGGGATTAGGGTGTGAGGGCGGGATGTTGCTGGAGGAGTCTAAGTCTGGTGGGGGATTAAACCAGTTGTTAATTGTGACAGGTGGATTCCTGGTTTGCTAATTACCTGTTAGGGGTAAGGTGTGTTGGTGCCGTGGTGGCGGTGTACAGAAGAGGGGCCGTGCAGACAGACAACAGATAGCGAGCGAGCGAGGCGAGAGGAGAAAATAACCTTTAATGAATAATAAGAAATGGAAATGATGAAACAAGGACCCTAAAGGCATAAGTAATTTGGTCTATTTCTTGAGACCAAATCAATTATAAGTCTACAGGTAAATGAGAGGAAAGTTATGTGTCTTTAGAATTTAATGATTATATATAGCCTAAGGGATATTCTCTCTCTCTCTCTCTCTCTCTCTCTCTCTCTCTCTCTCTCTCTCTCTCTCTCTCTCTCTCTCTCTCTCTCTCTCTCTCTCTCTCTCTCTCTCATTAATATATGTATAAAGAAAACCCTTAATTTGTACTGAAGAAATACATGCAAATGGTTGTTTTTTGCATCTTTTGTATTCTAATTATTCCTTTTTATTGGTGTTTTTACTCTTTTAATTAGGAATTGTTCACGTGTGACGCTATAAACTAATTGAACAGTGTGTGTGTGTGTGTGTGTGTGTGTGTGTGTGTGTGTGTGTGTGTGTGTGTGTGTGTGTGTGTGTGTGTGTGTGTGTGTTTGTAGGAGAAATATGTAGATGGAAGTAAGAGAAAAGAGAATTAAGATTAAAAAAGAGTAGAGGACTGGAGGGTTCTTATCACATACTCAGATTTAATTGGTTGAGAAACTATGGATTACCTGGAGGGCAAGGACACACTTGAATTGTAGATTAGGTAATATTCTCTCTCTCTCTCTCTCTCTCTCTCTCTCTCTCTCTCTCTCTCTCTCTCTCCTCTCTCTCTCTCTCTCTCTCTCTCTCTCTCTCTCTCTCTCTTACACACACACACACACACACACACACACACACACACACACACACACACACACACACACACACACACACACACACACACACACACACACACACACACACGACATCGACTAGAGCATAAACTAACTTCACATCTCCAAACACATTCTGAAAATTCACAGATCGTATCATTAGTAAACTATTCACAATCAGAGATATCAAAAAGAATTATGATCCCTAATGAATACATAAGAAAAAGAAAAAAGTATCAAGGTAAACATGCATGAATACATCAGCGACACGTAACTGATCTGTGCTCGATACTTCTTTACTAGTAACCTGGAGGGAAAGTAGCGTAGTAAGTTGAAAGCAGCAGGAGACTTGTGATATATACGTATACTACTACGTCTAATGCATTCTTAATTGATATTGATCGTCAGGTGATCCGTGCAGGTATTATGTAAATGTCCACTTGATATCATCTACATAACTAAGCTCACCAGTAGATTTTTGAGTGGTTCTAATGGTCTACGTGGTTTAGAATTCTATGAAGGTCGTCGTCTCTCTCTCTCTCTCTCTCTCTCTCTCTCTCTCTCTCTCTCTCTCTCTCTCTCTCTCTCTCTCTCTCTCTCTCTCTCTCTCTCTCTCTCTCTCTCTCTCTCGGTTGTACTCGTCACTCCTCCAAATAAGGTGAGATGCAGCGCCGTGCAGTCGATGTGGCACCAGCGTGAGAGAGGAGGAGGAGGAGCAGGAAGAGGAAAAGGAGTAGGAGGAGGAGGAGGAGGAGCAGAAGAAAGAGAGAAAAGTAGAAAAATATATCTATAACAATGAAGGACAAAAGAATGGAAGAAAAAGGAAAGCAACACAGGAATGCGTGGCGTCAGAGGTGAAGAAGGATGGAAATGCAATGAAAGACAAAGCACAAATTTTCTTCTTGGCGTCTTTATCTAATATTTTGCTCACCACGACGCAGAGTTTTTGGTTCTTTTGGGGAGGAATTGGCTTCGGTGGTGGGCGTGGAAGGGGCTTTGGGTGGGCGGACAGGTGACGAGGAAGAGGACGAGGGGGAGGAGGAGGAAGAGATGGTGGTGATGGGTGTGGAGGAGATAAAGAAGTGGTGTTAGGTCGCTCTGCTTCGCTTCCACCAGGGAATTGATTTTCTTGAATTAAATAAATCGTGTCACTGCGGGTTTTTTTCCTCTGTACTGTTTCTCCTCCTTTCATCTTTGTTTTTCCTTCTGCGCGTTTCTCTCATTCCTTTCTCCATCTTTACTTTCTCTACCTTGGTTTTCCTTTTACATCTACTTTCCTGTTTTTCTCTTCCTCCTCTTCTTCTTCTTCTTCCTCCTCCTCCTCCTCCTCCTCCTCCTCCTCCTCCTCCTCCTCCTCCTCCTCCTCCTCCTCCTCCTCCTCCTCCTCCTCCTCCTCCTCTTATTATCTTTCTATTTTCTCTTATCCATTCTTTCATCGCTCCAGTAGTGTTTGGTTCGTTTATTAATGTTTTATTTCGTCGGTCGTCACAAAGGTAGAGACGGAAGAAAGTCTGACCTCTCGGAATGCCTGTACGTGTGTGCCTGTGTACGTGTGTGTGTGTGTGTGTGTGTGTGTGTGTGTGTGTGTGTGTGTGTGTGTGTGTGTGTGTGTGTGTGTGTGCGTGTGTGTGTGTGTGTATACGTGCATGTGAGTGGGGCGCGTGAGGTGAGCCTGGTCCAGGGTTCTCCCACACTTTCACTGGCCGCCGCTCCTTCACCGTTCCTTCATCACTCCTCCACGGTATATCCACCTCTCCTACTCCTCCTCCTATTTCTTTACCCGCATCCACTTTTGCCCCCCTTTTCACCCCTCCAGTACTTCTTTTCTTTTTCCGCCTTCCCCAGAAATCATTCTTCATCTCTTCTCTACATTTCTTTGGCTCTTCCCATCTTGGCCGCTGCGGGAAGTATAGCGCCTCGCCCCATGCTGGAGTCGCGAGAAACAATAGATTCTAACATTAATTGATATTGACCTTTTGTTTGCGTCGATGTTCTGGGCCACCAGCGGCACGGATCAGCTGGCGGCAGGCACCCCACGCAGCCGTCGGTCACGGGGCATGCGCAGTGGTGTCACGCTCGGTCGCGCACCAGCCAGGCGCAGCCACCCGTTTCCCCGCTCCCCCAGCACTCCCTCGCCTTGGCACTCCTTGCCGGTGTAGTATTTTCCATCCTCGAATGGCTTGGTGGCCGCCCAGAAGCCTCGACACCTTGCCGGCACGAACCTCATGCCAGCCACGGGTCGCTCGCCTCCACTCGAGTATAATAATTAACGCCATGAAATCTAATAAGATCTCGCTCGTTCGAAACTCATCAGACCAAACAAGTCTGGGAATTTGCGTGGCTGTCATGGTGAAACACTGTAAAGGCAGCTGTTGAGAAATTGTTAATAACACCAGGGACGAAATTTACCACCGTCCCGCCAGCTAAGAGGCTTTCTACCCCAATTGAGGGTAATGTACGGGCCGCCGCTGGACCGAGACGCTGTTACTGGCGCCCCGCCCGGCACAGCTTCCTGCTCCTTCATCGACGTACTCCTCTATACGACACAGACTGGCACTCACTCCTGACCGCCCTGGGCACTTCTCAGAGATAGTTGCTCCTTATTTTCTTAAGAAATGCCTCCAGGCTCTATCACTTCCTTGCAGACCTGCCCGGCCGCTCAGGAAGAAAGTGGAGGCTGTCGACCGCCTTGCTTCAAATGTCGCAAGTCTGAGCGCCTCCACGGCACGCC
>JAPQNM010000040.1:13688914-13691414 GCA_029783475.1 Metacarcinus magister | reverse complement strand
TGTTTCTTGGGGCGGCGGCGGCGGCGGTGGCGGTGGCGGTTCCGTCTCTCTGTTAACGTCACTGTTATCACCTGTCGACTCCTCCGCCTACCCTGATTAAACGCCCGAATTGGCAGCAAATCGCCTCCCGATGTCACCTGAGAGAGACACCCACACACACACACACACACACACACACACACACACACACACACACACACACACACACACACACACACACACACACACACACACACACACACACATCGAAATGAGATAAGTAACCAACCACCGCTGTTTTTTCCCCCCCAGTTCCCTTCTTTACTTCCCTCCTTACCTCCCTCTGCACCACATCGTCGTCGTCTCCCACATCCCCTTCCTCTCCCATGCCTCAACGCCCCCGCCTCTACCTCCTGCAAGACCCAATACTTTACGCTGTGATTAAGGCTGAGTAGAGGAGGGCCATATGCGGTCTCTTCTAACGACGCTCATCTATATATGGCAGCAAGACATGAAGACGTCCTCTACGCTGTGAAAGCTGTTCAGCACTGCGGCCGCGATGTGCTAAAACGGCTGTAAAGGATGCCGACCCTCATCCACGGCGGCGGATTCCAAAAGAGATAATTTAAGGGATTAAGGTCGGTTAGGAAATTAATTGGTGTGCTATGATGGCCATTTTAGTCCACCCTAACCAACACCTTGCAAGGGTTGAAGGAGGAGGAGGAGGAGGAGGAGGAGGAGGAGGAGGAGGAGGAGGAGGAGGAGGAGGAGGAGGAGGAGGAGGAGGGAGGAGGAGGAGGAGGAGGAGGAGGAGGAGGAGGAGGAGGAGGAGGATTGGAATAGGGAAGGCAATAATTATGGAAGATAAATAGTGTGCATGGGTGAAAATGATAATGAGAAGGGGAAGAATAATTACGAAAAGGGGCTACGTATGAAAGGCAAGAAGCAAGGAGTATAAGGAGATGTAAAGCAAGGATACGAAAATAGATTATAATGATGGGGAAGAAAGGAGAGGAGAAGGGAGTGGAGGGGCGTCGACATTGGGCGGTTCAGTTGGAGCCTTGGGATAAATGTTGGGTCTTGGCTTGATGTTTTATCCGCGAATGGACTGCGGCGGGTCTGCCTGGGCGCGGCAAGACCTGGGGGAGGGCGTGTGGTTTCTCTAGTGGTGGTGGTGGTGGTGGTGGTGGTGGGTGGCCATTAATAAAGGTGTGGCCAGGCTATAAAAGTCTCCGGGAGTTTTGTGTATACTTTCATGCTGGGGAAAGTAGGTGAGAGGGAGTTGCGACGCAGGTAGAGGTAAGCAGGCAAGGGAGTAAGGGAGTGGCAGGGGAAGGCATAAGGACAAGGGTGGAAAATATACTGCAAATAGATTATGGAAGGACAAAACACAACGACGATGGTGGGCAAAAAGGTCAGTCTTTAGAAACTATTATAGGAATGAGTAAGAGAATATTGAGTAAACTGAAGGGAAAAAAATGAAGGACACAAGAAAGAGCAAGGATTGACAAATAAAAGATAAGAGAAAAGGTAATGAGGACAAGAGAAGTAAGAAAATAGATGAAGGAGATTGGCTACACGCGAGTGAGTGAGTGGCAGAGAGAGAGAGAGAGAGAGAGAGAGAGAGAGAGAGAGAGAGAGAGAGAGAGAGAGAGAGAGAGAGAGAGAGAGAGAGAGAGAGAGAGAGAGAGAGACAGAAAGAGAAAGAGAAAGAGAGAGAGAGAGAGAGAGAGCGAGCCCGAACCTCTGAAATGTGGGGGGGAAAGAATGCAGTGTCCTGAAGTGGCTGTACATCCCACTCCACACTCCCACACCACAA
Organism: Metacarcinus magister; assembly: GCA_029783475.1. NCBI lineage: Eukaryota > Metazoa > Arthropoda > Malacostraca > Decapoda > Cancridae > Metacarcinus > Metacarcinus magister. Next base: position 13,689,616 of record JAPQNM010000040.1, on the reverse strand, counting down.
CACGCGAGGCAAGGATATGTAGTACTGAGGTGGAAGAGTGAGAGAGAATAAGTGAGTGGAGTTCTAAGGTGGAGGAGAGACCTTAACTCCACACCTTCCACAAGTACAGTGTTAGTGTCGAGCTCAACGAGTCAGTAGCATCCTTCTGCATCATCCGAAGTACCGGTTCAGGGGGATGGAGGGAGGGAGCGAGAGGATAGGAGGAGAGATAGACAGAGAGGGAGGGAGGGTAGAGGAGGGAGGGAGAGAGGGTAGAGGAGGGAGGGAGGGAGGGTAGAGGAGGGAGGGAGAGCGCCTCAGGGTTAAGCTTTCATCAGCAGCGGACACCGGTGAATGGCAACGCTCTTGGGCACGCCAGGAGCCAGGGTCTGCGGGGAGAATCTACTCTCACTTACAGCCTTGTGAGGGGTGGAGAGGACATGGAGAGGGACGGAGGAAAGGCGGTATTGCTCTATAAGGCTGCATCATCAACTAGCCCCTTCCCTTCCTCCAGCCCATATTTCTCACCCCCCTTCCTCCCTCTCCCTTCCTCCCTCCCTCCCCTCTCACCGCTGCACCTTCATTTCCTTTCCCTTCCCTCCCTTGTTTCTTTCCGTCTCTCCTTCCTTCCCTCCCTTGTTTCTTTCCGTCTCTCCTTCCTTACCTTTCCCGTCCGCCCTCTCAGCCTCCCCCTTTCCCTCTGTTGCCTGTCTGTCTGTCTGT
>JAPQNM010000040.1:13663914-13683914 GCA_029783475.1 Metacarcinus magister | reverse complement strand
CTGACATTACGGCCTCATCCTTCAAACATTCCTTTGTGCTGTGTTGTGTGTGTGTGTGTGTGTGTGTGTGTGTGTGTGTGTGTGTGTGTGTGTGTGTGTGTGTGTGTGTGTGTGTGTGTGTGTGTGTGTGTGTGTGTGTGTGTGTGTGTGTGTGTGTGTGTGTGTGTGTGTGTGTGTGTGTGTTTTCAGTGACTGGCAACGGCAATGACAGGAACTAAGGTGCTAGCAAGCTCATTTTCAACACACACACACACACACACACACACACACACACACACACACACACACACACACACACACACACACACACACTTATCGTCGTTCATTTCTACATGCGTGGTGGCAGCGGTGATAGTGGCAGGGTGAGTGGTCATGTAGGCCACACACCAACTAGGTCACGCGGAAGCATAGACGACACAGCTCAAGCACCGGGGTCACCTTCAGCAGACCTCAGTGCAAAGGGTCACAATATCAATCACAGCCCTTCAGATCACCCTTAACGCCAGCACATCAGAGTCAATGAATATTCGATTTTTATGAACTACATTTTATTCATAACCATGATTTATGATAGAAAGGAGCGCCCGTGAGGAGCAAGAGGCCACCTTCTGCGTCTTGAAAAGGGTCACAGCACCTCGCCGGGGTCACTCCTACCCGCCATCAGACCGTGAACATTTGTGGCACAGCGTTGCGGCCCCGTAAAATATGGCTGACCTCCCTCACTCTTGGTCTTGATAAATTCCCCACATCAACATTGCCTCATTGTGTATGCGAGGGTTTGCAGGATGAGGGAAAGTGGCCGCGGCAAACCCCGACCATGCGTGGTGCTCCTGGCCCGACGAGGGAGGGAGGGAGGGAAGGAGGTAGGTAAAGAGATAGGAATGGAGAGAAGAGTGAAGGATAAGAGGTAAAGGTAAAACGCGTCGGAAATACTGAGGGAAAGTAGAAATAGTTAGCGTCGTCATTCGTGTTAAGAAAAAAATATCATGCACGCTTACTAAGTCGAGACATTCACTATGGTTTATGCGTGCAGAATTCAGCGTCATTTTCTTGCCAGGGAGCCATTCCGTGCACTTAGAGCTGCGTCTGGTGGGTTGAGTGTTATTTGACTGCCTTTGAGAGTGGCAGGGAAGACCGGGGAAGGTATTCAGAATTGTATGTAGTGAGGGAAGCGGAGAGGCGGACGGCATTCAAGAGTTGTGTGGTGGGAGACATGCAGGGCAGGAAGACACTGAAAATTTTGTGTGGTAGAGGAGGAGGAGGAGGAGGAGGAGGAGGAGGAGGAGGAGGAGGAGGAGGAGGAGGAGGAGGAGGAGGAGGAGGAAGAGGCAGAGGTGGGTGAATTGGTTCGTATCAGAGATGTTCACCTTCATCGCAACCCTCCGCCTCAAGTGTAAAAGTTCAGCGATTCACCAAAGATTAAAGTGTGTCGATATTTTTCCAAGGTGAATTATAGAGTTCGACCCCACAACTCTCCACGAAATCGCCCTCTGCAACGAAAATATGAGTTCTTGCTGGATATTACAGGTTGCTCAGTCGCCTGGACCTGAGCGTGTTTCTCTCTCTCTCTCTCTCTCTCTCTCTCTCTCTCTCTCTCTCTCTCTCTCTCTCTCTCTCTCTCTCTCTCTCTCTCTCTCTCTCTCTCTCTCTCTCTCTCTCTCTCTCTCTCTCTCACACACACACACACACATACACATACACACACACACACACACACACACACACACACACACACACACACACACCGTGAAAGTAGGGGCCCCTTCATTAACTTTAACACCTCCATTAAAAACACCGCCAGAGATCTACAATTATCTCGGCTCAGATTAGGTAATATAAGCCACGAGGACCTCTGCCCCGGATGATGTACGTGGACACTTTAAAACCTCGTAATCATGAGCTTATTGCGTCCTCCTCCTTCTCTCCGCACAATGAAAAAAAAAATTATTTACCCGTAGGTCTTAAAACACTGATGGGTCCTTGAACTGCGTCACCATTACCCTGAGTGACGAAGGGGAAGGAGCACGAGGGGAAGAGAGAGTTAGATGGTAGGTAGATGGGTGGGTGGGTGGGTGGGTTGGTTGGTAGGTGGGTGGGTGGGTGGGTGGGAAGAGGATGAGGGTTACCACTGAGCATCACGCCCTCTTACAAGCCTGGGTGGTCCTGTTCAACCTAACAGACAGATCACACAGGGAGGCTAGGCTGTTCTACGCTGTTCTTTCCGCTCCGTCATTGGTCGAAGGGAGACTTACAAGGCCACCTGACTCCCCTACCTGCCAGGGGCGCGGCAGGGGGGTGGGCGAGGCGGGCAGCAGCAGCAGATGGGTTGGGCTGCGACACGGCCACCTACTGAAGCTGTATCTTGATCAGAGTTGTTTCTCTCGCCTTTTACGTATTCTTCTCTCTCTCTCTCTCTCTCTCTCTCTCTCTCTCTCTCTCTCTCTCTCTCTCTCTCTCTCTCTCTCTCTCTCTCTCTCTCTCGATGTGAAGGGTTACTGGGTTCGTCTTATCAATTGAAGTATAAAAAAAAAGGAAAACTAAGTAAGTGAGGTTTGTTAAAAAAAGCATAATCAGTCTTGGTTACTATTATTGGCTCATTACCAAGGTTTCAACTGGACAGGGAGACAAAGGAGGAGGAGGAGGAGGAGGAGGAGGAGGAAGAGGAGGAGGAAGAGGAGGAGGAAGAGGAAGAGGAAGAGAAAGAGGAAGCTGCGGTGATAAAGACAAGAAAAATCACCAAAACAAGAGTTAATGATAGTGTTGGAGAAAGCAAAAATAGACGAAGAGAAGAAAAAAGTGAGAGAAACTAAGGAAGGAGAGAGGAAGGAGTGTGGTGGGAAATGAGGGAGCGAAGAGGAAGAGGAAGAGGGAGAGGAAGATTCAGTGGGAGAGAGGAGGATGGGGTGTCTGTGTTACTTGGTGAAATGGGAAGGCGTGTAAATGTTTGTTTTCTGGCTATATAAAGCGATTAAATTGTGCCCGGGACGTGGGTTCGTGCTCTTGGCCAGTCCAGAGGCGGTGACCCGTGACCTCTATGTCTGAATATTTTTGTAAAGTCCTCCAAGTTAGACAGCTCCCATATCAAACAAATCTCTTTTTCTATCTTCTTTCTCTCTCTCTCTCTCTCTCTCTCTCTCTCTCTCTCTCTCTCTCTCTCTCTCTCTCTCTCTCTCTCTCTCTCTCTCTCTCTCTCTCTCTCTCTCTCTCTCTCTCTCTCTCTCTTTTCCCCTCTCATAAATATCAGCTAGGCGCACAAATCCAGGGCAACGTAAACAGTCCTACATCCCTTGTGTTTACTTGGCAATTTCCCGCTCGGAGGTGAATCTGTGGAAGCTGGACTTGACTCTTGCTTAATGGGTTCCTCGAGTTGAGTCAGGGAGGAGGAGGAAGAGGAGAAGGAGGAGGAGGAGGAGGAGGAGGAGGAGGAGGAGGAGGAGGAGGAGGAGGAGGAGGAGGAGGAGGAGGAGGAAGAAGAAGAAGAAGAGGAGGAGGGCTCACCGTTTGTGTTATGTTGAATCCTTGTGCCAACCGTCCTCAATTAAGCTTTCTCGTTGAGGCAGTGTGTGTGTGTGTGTGTGTGTGTGTGTGTGTGTGTGTGTGTGTGTGTGTGTGTGTGTGTTGGTGGGTAGGTTGGGTCGTGGTGGTGATGGTGATAGTGATAGTGATAGTAGCGTCGGTGATGGTGGTTTGGTGAAAGTTTTTATAGTGTGTATCTATTTTCTTTTTTTTTTTGTATCATTCGTAGAAATCCGTCTCTGTCTTGGGGTTTTACGTCTTTTCTTTTTTTTGTCTGTTTAGTATTATGTACGTGTCCCTGTTTGTATCCATTAGCTGTGTTTGTGTGTGTGTGTGTGTGTGTGTGTGAGAGAGAGAGAGAGAGAGAGAGAGAGAGAGAGAGAGAGAGAGAGAGAGAGAGAGAGAGAGAGAGAGAGAGAGAGAGAGAGAGAGAGAGAGAGAGAGAGGAAGATAATGTTTTAGAGATTGTAGTTACATGACATTTTACGAGATGTGGTTATTTATAAACTTTTGTTCTTGTTGGTAATATATTCTGATGAGGAATGTCAAGATAAATGAAGTTCCATCTTACAGAATGTCAAGAAAAAGTGTTGCTATGATAATCTTTTTCTTTTTCTTTCTGTTTTTATGAATTCTAAGTTGATGTTGCTGAAGAGGAACTGAATAAGAATCCAAACACAGATAAGTATTTGACACTTTAGTATTGTGCTTCTTAATCTCTGCTTGGCTAATCTTAAAGAATAATGACAGTCTTTGTATAAATAGACACTTGGTTATATCACTAGTATCACAGTGTAGCACAACCTTTACGTCCATGTAACATTACAATAAAATGAACACTTCTTAATGTTAAAGTTTTGTTCCTCCGTGTCGCAAGCAGACGAGGAACACAGCGGGATATTAATTGAAAATACAAACTAGGTATATATAAAAGATAAGACTCTGAATACTACATAAATGTCCAGGTTTTATTGATGGTGGCAAGACAAGTATGAGACGAATATTAAGAAAACCTGGAGGTGTGGTGACATGTGCTTCACTTTAGTCTACGTTTAGCGACGAGGAGCCTCAGGGTGTGCTGCAACGACGCTTCCCGGGCACCACCTGGAGGGCCAATCTTAATCTTATAGTACATCTGACTGGGAGGAAACGAGCTTTGAGAAGAGCACTTTTTTTTTATCTTTATATAAAAACAAGTGGTCATGTGTTGATGTATTGTGATGACAGTTAGGCCACTTAAACTTCTTCTCAACCAACTACAGTAGGAAGAAGCGCTTCTTGTGGTCAAGCTACACACTTTGAAAGGAAGGAAAAGTAAATAGTATCCGCTTATATTTGACATTTTAGCGAACGTTGGTGTGTGCATGCGTTCATGTGTGTGTTTGTGTGTGCGGGTGTTCGCCACCTCGATAGCCTTGTACTCAATGAAGATGTAGCAAAACTTATTGAAGTGTATCCCACAAAGCAAACTAGATTAACCTTTCCAATCCCTCAATATTCACAAGGCACCACGTCAGTAAAATGTCATTCGATGGAGTTGCAAAGTCATTTGTGTCTCCACACACTGGTGCGCACGAGACTGGGAGCCTCTGGTGCGTGGCGCGGTGACATCTGTACCAAACCTCCCCTGCGGCTTCTACAACTGAGTAGGGGACATTACAGTTGGTCATACTTAAAGCAAGGTTTCAAACTCTCTTCCTAAACATAACTTCGGGAGGAAAGCTGGAGAACACGGAACTCATCGCTGGGTTGTATAATCTACGGGTTGAAGCTTAACAAGGTACTGTCCGCCTGCAGGAGTTTACCACAGCCATTCAGTGATCCTTGTTTTTTAGGCGGATTTGGAGCTGTTCTTTTCCTTATTGTAAAATACATAGAAAATTGAGGATAGTGAGTAGTTGCGACATCAGCTGCCCAACCCTTTGAGTAAATGAGAGGAAACAATTATATAAGACAAGAAGAAAACAGCAGCAAAGAGAAAGTAAACGAAGACTGTGTGGATTTTTTTTCTATAAGGAAAGAAAGATAAATAATGTAGCTCGCGTGCACACCAGCAACCCAGCCTCGGCCGTTCTTATGGAGCACCGCCAACACTAAAAGGTCAACAAGATAAGAAAAAGAGTGTTTGAAGTAAATCCTTGGGTCTTAGACCACCTTTTCCTCGGTGTCACCTTCTCCACATGGTTCAGGCACTTGACAACACTTCAGTAGAGCTGCTCGCTATGATTTCCTGTCAAGAAGCGTCCTTACTACCATGCTAAACAACAAATCCACACATTGTATTCATAGCAAGTCTGTTTCTTTTCAGTTAACTTGCTCTTCGACAATGAGAATAGCTTCGTACTTTGTCGTCAGGGTCATTCTTCCCTTAAACTGCAGTTCTGAGTATGTTATTTGGTTAAAAAGAATATGCAAACAGCAACGGTGATTGTGAGCAAACCTTCGTCTGGCAGACCACCAAGCATCAGGGTCAGGAACACGATTATCTGGCTGTGTCCATTTCCCTCCATGAGTTTACAGTACGAGTTCTCATCAGCTTTAAGTACAACGTGGCTCTGCCCAGGGTAGCTTGACCACACGCCTGCCTCGCGCTACGACTGTGTTTAGTGTGTTCAATTCCACGACTCGTACCGATGACAGCCGCGTTGCCGACACCCATCAGGCAGGACTCCACATTTTCGTGTTGCCTCTATCGGAATCTGACAACCCAACTCTATTTTTTTCTTCTCTTTCTTTTGTTCTTCCTTCATCTTTTGAAAGTTGTAGAGCCACTCACTTTGCTGTTTCACTTTCAACTGATTATTCCGCTGCAGTTCTAGGGGTTTCGTAAGAAAAACTGACTGCGGTTACCCTCTCTTATGTTAATTAGTAAACCTTGTTCCGCGGCTTCGGGGACATGAGAGTTTATGTTGGAAACCTGTTCAACTCTGTAGTTGTTGATTGACTCTTCATGCCTCTACTATAAGAAAGTTTACTTTCTTTTTTATGTCATTGCATATCTAATTATTTACATTAAACATTTCTTTATTACCAGCATTATTTACAAGAGCGTCGCAACACTCGTCACTACATGCAATACGATCCCTTGAAAGTGCAGGAAGGTTATCAAACATCCTCGTCCATAGTCTGGAATGCAAATTAAAGCTTTGATATGTGGATGAAAATACCACCTGCTGAGTGAGGCAGTGCCGCGTCACGGGGCGTCATGGTTTGTTTAGAACTATGTGGATGTGCCTTTTTTTCCCTTTCCTTTTACAGCGACAGCTTGTCTTCTGGTGCCATGCGTGTGTCGCTTAAACCTGTCACTGTCTGTCTCTTTGGCCACGTCCTTGATTGACACATCCCAAGGCTACAGAATGGGTTTTGGTGACATGAATGTCGCATATTTAAATGTGGTTTCTCCATGTCACTCACTCGCCAGCAACATGATTTAAGATTGGAAGATATGATATCAGAAAACCTCGTTACATCTGTTTGTAACTTTCACTATATTTAAATTTATGCATTGTTGATATTTGCATTGTTTATTAATTTTAGCTTTAGGCGGCATGAACCAGCAGCAGCTCTTCAAGGCCCCGCCCACGTCCTTGAGGCAACATGTGGCGACCTCAGAGGAAAGTATTGACATAAGTGTTGGAAAGTCTTGGAAAATCGCTTTGTCTTTACTATGTTTGTGTTTTACATGCTAACTTTATTCCCTTCTTATATGTAGTTTTCTCTCCTTCCTCCACTCATTTCTTATTCACTGGTATCCATTCTTGTCCTCGTAGTGGTCATTTTCATCTTCGTTTTAATTGTCATCATCGTCGTTCTCTTCGTCCTCTTATTCCTCATTTTTCTCGTTTCCGTCATTGTCCTCCCATTCCTCCTCCTCCTCCTCTTCCTCTTCCATCATCAGAAGAACCACACCTCTAAGCAACCCTATTTAACTTACGCATTTTTCGGATTTCTGTCATCGTGGGGATAGTCGATGTGGCTTGAAAAGGTCAGTTGAAGGATCGCGAAGAGAAATTTATGGAGATCAGGGTTGGTCTCTGTTTTGGGGGCAAGGGTAAGGACAGGTGCGAGGTGGTGACGGTGATGGTGGTGGTGGTGATGGTATGTAGTAGTAGTAATAATAGTAGTAGTAGTAGTAGTAGTTGTTGTTGTTGTAATAGTAGTAGTAGTAATAATAGTAGTAGAAGTAGTAGTAGTAGTAGTAGTAGTAGTAGTAGAAGTAATAGTAGTAGTAGTAGTAGTAGAAATAGTAGTAGTAGTAGTAGAAGTAATAGTAGTAGTAGTAGTAGTAGTAGTAAAAATAGTAGTAGTAGTAGTAGTAGTAGTAATAGAAGTAGTAGTAGTAGTAGTAGTAGTAATAGTAGTAGTAGTAATAATAATAGTAATAGTAGTAGTTGTTGTTATAGTTGTAGTTGTAATTGTAGATGTAGTTTTTGTAGTTTTTGTAGTAGTAGTAGTAGTAGTAGTAGTAGTAGTAGTAGTAGTAGTAGTAGTAACAGTAACGAAAACACTCATATACCTACCAACACAAACACACACACACACACACACACACACACACACACACACACACACACACACACACACACACACACACACACACACACACACACACACACACACGCATCTCTCAAACGGTCGTGTTTAGCAAGCAGAATGATAAAAGAAGTGGACAAGAATCAGGATGACCTTGAGAGTCTCGTTGAAGCCACTCCACCATGTCTATTCTCTTTTCTTCCCTCACATCCTCGCTCTCTTCCTTTGTCCCCTCCCCTTTCCATTCCTCCTCCTCCTCCTCCTCCTCCTCCTCCTCCTCCTCCTCCTCCTCCTCCTCCTCCTCCTCCTCCTCCTCCTCCTCCTCCTCCTCCTGCAGCACAATGGGTTCGTGGAAGTTATAAAAGGAATCCAGTCACGATTTTCCTCTTGTCAAGGCGATTACGAGAGGGAGGTGCGTCAACAGGTGTCACTAGTCTCCTTATCAAGGGAGGAGGAGGAGGAGGAGGAGGAGGAGGAGGAGGAGGAGGAGGAGGAGGAGGAGGAGGAGGAGGAGGAGGAGGAGGAGGAGGAGGGATGTTAAGTATGTGTGGTGAAGTAGTAGTTAGAGAGAAGGAAGGCTTATAGAGGGGAAGGGAGGGAAAGGAAGACGGGGGAATGGATGGGAGTCTGAGAGGTTGGGGAAAGAAAAAAATGGGGAATGGGCTTAAATCTAGTGGATCAAGTGCAGTTTAAATGTTTTCTGTCTCTGTTATCGACGAAGGAATGTATCCGAAGTGTAAGAACAGATAATATTCCGCAGGTAAAAATATCATAAATTGTGTTCGTTATCTGATCTTAGTGGCCTCTTGTTCTTTAATAGTCTCTCTCTCTCTCTCTCTCTCTCTCTCTCTCTCTCTCTCTCTCTCTCTCTCTCTCTCTCTCTCTCTCTCTCTCTCTCTCTCTCTCTCTCTCTCTCTCTCTCTCTCTCTCTACACACACACACACACACACACACACACACACACACACACACACACACACACACACACACACACACACACACACATACACACACATCACACAGATACCTGTAATCTAAACAGGTAAACGTCTTGTTTAAAAATCTCACCCGACAGGTATAATCTTAATGAGCCTCCATCAATAAACTGCATTCTTTTCCTTAAAACTTTATCCCCCAACAAACACCTCTTCCCTCTACCACAAACATTTACTCCACCACATACTTACCTTCTCCACCACAACAGACTTATCTTTATCCCACTCCTTCTCCCACCACACTACATCATCATTACTCACTCTCTACTTCACCTGTTACTTATTTACCTTCCATCTTCCTTTCCTTCCTCCCTACTTATCATATGCTACACAAGTGACTATTCATTATCTTTCTTCCACCTCACACGCCCCGTACCTCTTTTCCACCCTACTTAACACACTGGCTTCCCTTCCTACTACTAGACTTACTACTCGACCTTCCTCATGCATACACTCACTCCATCACTCCCCAAGCCACTTAATTGATCCTCTACACACTCCATGATACATTGCACACTGTACTCCTCTCTCTTCACCCTCACCTTCTACACACTCCTCGCCACCAGGATCAACAACAACATACTTCCATATACAATACCATTTTCACACTCTTTCATGCACTGTACTTCACTGCCTCTCGTCTCCCATCCTTGAGTTTGTTATTCTCTCTTTCTCTTACTCTCTCTCTCTCTCTCTCTCTCTCTCTCTCTCTCTCTCTCTCTCTCTCTCTCTCTCTCTCTCTCTCTCTCTCTCTCTCTCTCTCTCTCTCTCGTGTTGAAGACAAATTACTCCTTCATTTCTCTTGTTTCTTCTCAGTTCCTTCCTCTCTCCCTTCCTCCTCTCCCTTCTTCTCTCCAACCTCTATTCCAGCCTTTCCCCATTTCCCTGTCACTCTTCTGTCTCCTCTCCCATCTTCAACAGTCAGGGAGGCTCTAATCACTGTCGCCAATCTCTCTCTCTCTCTCTCTCTCTCTCTCTCTCTCTCTCTCTCTCTCTCTCTCTCTCTCTCTCTCTCTCTCTCTCTCTCTCTCTCTCTTTCTCTCTCGCTCGCTCTCTCTCATCTTTTGCATTTGTTCTCTCGCTTCTCTTCAAGTATTCAACGCATCACGCTTTACTTTCAACGAACACACACACACACACACACACACACACACACACACACACACACACACACACACACACACACACACACACACACACACACACACTCCGTCACTTTCCTTTCACTCATGTCTGTCTCAGCCTTCCTTCCGTCCCCTCCCTTCCACTCCATCTTTCCCCCTCCACCGTCCTGTACTTCCTTCTCCCCCCCCCCGCCCCCCACTCTCTCTCATCATCGCAGCAGCACACAGGAGCCCTTCACGGCCCTTCAGACACTCCCGGACACACACATCTTAAGTCTTTACGGCCAACCAGCACAATAGTCAAGCTTTGTCGTCTATTGTGGAGGCCTCACCCCTGTGACCCCACTTCACGTGACCCCTGACCCTAAATGCCTGGGTGGGGTCACGCTCCCGAAGCATCTGGGTCACGAACATACGTAGACAGTGATCAGTAGAGGTGGTAATCCCTGGGAAAGCAACACGCCGTCCAGCCATTACTGGTTAAGGGCATGGGACAGGCTTTGTTTTGTTTGGAGGGAGTAATTGACACGAGGACCCGCGGTGAGGAATGAGGCCCCGGCACGGTTCGATTATTTAGATCCCACTAATGATGTGAGGGTGAGGCGCCTGCAGACACGACGGGACGTGATGGTGTTGAGGTGTGTATACATTCGTGACGTGGTGAGGCAAGCAAGTCACCCAAGACAGCATTTTTTCCATGCTCGTTTCCTTTTCTCTTTTGCCTCTCTTCTCTGCCTCATGAGTGTGTAAGGAGTGGAAGTGTTGAGCTGTTTCCAAATCTTCTATGCTTCCTGCATGGAGAACAAGTAAAGGATGAAATGGTGGGTCCTTGACTTATCCAGGTGTATCCTTCCACCTGTGTCCCGGACCTTCCAGCATCCCACCGCCACGGCTCTGTGACTCCTGCCAATGATAGTCACGGTTAGCGGTCACGCCCTTGGTGCTCGAGGAGGGAAGGAAGGAGCAGGACGGTGGGGCACAAGGGGGAGGGAGAGGAATGTTTCAACCTGGGGAGGAAATTTCTTGATGCTTGATAAGGTTTTGGAGGTGAGCGTTTGGTTCCTTGCAGGGAGGTAATGGCAGGGTGGCGGTGGGTGATGGCGTCCTGCGGGTCATCTGCTTTTCACGGGTTGTGGCCGCGAAGGATCACGCGCAGACGGGAGAGAATAAGAGAGAGAGAGAGAGAGAGAGAGAGAGAGAGAGAGAGAGAGAGAGAGAGAGAGAGAGAGAGAGAGAGAGAGAGAGAGAGAGAGAGAGAGAGAGAGAGTAAATGGATAAAATTTTGGACATTTAAAATTCCTTATCCCAGTACTCTGCACGGTATTCATTCATCCTCACTGGCCCCTTTTTTCTCTCTTTAGTTTTCTGCACAAAGACAAAGGACTGTCAATTACTATGCAAAGCGCCACCTTTTTTTTTTTTCTTCTTCCTGTTCAGTGAAAGGAACCGCGTCACGTCTTCACCAGGGTCGTGGAAATTAAAAATAGGTGGCGAAATAAAGAAACTGGAACAGGGTCGATGGAAAGCTCACGGTGAAAAATGGAAATCCGTCACTTGGGAGGAAAAAGAACAAAACAAGAAAAAGTGGGAGAAAGGTAGATTCTTTTTTCTTGGGTGGGTGGTGGGTTATTAGCAAGGTAATTGAAAGAGGTAAACCAGCTCTGCCTCACTACATGGTCATTGTGGCCTCTTTACATATAGTGGATGTTACTGTAAGCCTATAACTTACAGAGAAGGTGAGCGGTCGAGTGGAAAAACTGGGACGAATATGTTAGGTGTTCTTTCTATCTTGATGTGTGTTACCAGCGCTCCATCGCCTTTTTTTTTCTCCACTGGGCTGGAATCAGAGATGTAGCGATATCAATGTAGATATCGATGCAGTTAACAATACCTGTTCGAGAGAGAGAGTTGAGGGCGATTTTCCGATGGTGTGAAGATTATGATGCTGATTGCAATACTACATTCTATCTATACACGAAGGGATATATATATAATAGGAAAAAATGTTACGGTTGTCCAGGATGTGATTATGTGAAGATACCATTTCTGTTCCTGGGTTTGACTGGTTATTTTACATTATTTAGAAGTTTAGTTTAAGAATGTGAAGCTTGTCTGCCACGTATCGGTTACATAAAGACATATCAAGGAGATTTACACCGATTATTACACCTCAACATGTGGAAATAATTACTGCGTACAAGGAAAGTGTTTAGGAATGTGGTGAAGTTACAGGTATTTAGGGATTTCGGTATTTTTCTTTTTTACATTGAAGTCGTGAGGAAACGTGGATTGAGTGAGTTCAGATCCTCTTTATCCCACATTCTGAAAATCACTTCCCGCTCCACCAACTCCACTCCTGTCAATTTTCACCTCCATTCACTTCTCAGTACTATCAAATCACTTCAAATTAGAACATTATCACATGAGAATCCACATCATCAAGTTTTTTCTGTCAATAATTTTTCGACGAAGAATTTAGAAAGTCTTATAAGTATATATATATATTTTTTTCTTAATCTCTTATTGAAGAAATACCTTTAAAAAATATATATAAATGTTCTCGTACTGTAAAGGCCAATGCCAGGAAATTGCCGATGCAGCCTTATCTGTCTGCTTCCTTCTCTGCAAATTGTACACAGATTACCAAAAGTATTACAAATTGGTGTGTTTTTGTGCAGCAATGTAACAATAGGTCGTAATATTGCCAGACCATTTTGTAACGCTTCATATGCTTGCTTGTGTTTTGTGTCTACAAAAAACCGGGTTGTTATCTTCATTATTTCTATTATCTCAGTAGTAGTAGTAGTAGTAGTAGTAGTAGTAGTAGTAGTAGTAGTAGTAGTAGTAGTAGTAGTAGTAATAGTGGAAGTAGTAGTAGTAGTAGTAGTAGTATTAGTATTAGTATTAGTATTAGTAGTAGTAGTAGTAGTAGTGGCAATAGTAGTAGCAATAGTAGTAGTAGTAGTAGTAGTAGTAGTATTAGTATTAGTATTAGTAGTAGTAGTAGTAGTAGTAGTGGTAATAGTAGTAGCAATAGTAGTAGTAGTAGTAGTAGTAGTAATTATAATAGTATATCAACTTGACGAAGGGGCTAGTGTGGGGAAATAGAGGTCACCGTGGGTGTCATCGTGGGCGGGGTGGAGGCCGTCAGACCCGAGGCGTTCCTAGCGCTGCACACAAATCGGCTTCTCATGGGCATTAATGTGCTGTGTACGTGTGTGTCTGCCTGGTGAGCGCCGGCGGTCGACGTGTTGGGTGGCGCAGGGTCAAAGGTGAAGGTGGTGGGTGAGCCAGGTGTGTGTGTGTGTGTGTGTGTGTGTGTGTGTGTGTGTGTGTGTGTGTGTGTTTGTGTTTGTGTTTGTGTGTGGGTTTGGGTTTGGGTTTGGGTGGATGGGTGGAGAGAGAGAGAGAGAGAGAGAGAGAGAGAGAGAGAGAGAGAGAGAGAGAGAGAGAGAGAGAGAGAGAGAGAGAGAGAGAGAGAGAGAGAGAGAGAGAGATTGGATCATTATCTCTGGACACGTTGACATCGCCAATTTTAACTTTCTCCGCTCCACTATTTTCTTTCCCCTCTTTACGAAATACCGTCCCTCCACTCACGATTCCTCCTTTCCTTCACCCCTTCCTTCTCTTCCACGCTCCTCTTCCTCTCCTCCTCCACTCCCCTTTCTTTCCCCGCCCTACTCTTACATACTTTCCTTTCTCCTCACCTTGTCCAATAGCTCAGTTTCCGTGCATCTTCTGGTATAATTTTCCTCAGTTAAAAATCTCTTGGGTATTTTTTTATGATATCACAATAGCATAATTTTTTTTGCCTTTCTTATACTCCTGTTTTTGGTGTGCGTATATATTTCTTCTCCTGCAAACCTCTTTTTTTTATATATTATTATTAAAACTGTGTGGAATGTGTGTGTGTGTGTGTGTGTGTGTGTGTGTGTGTGTGTGTGTGTGTGTGTGTGTGTGTGTGTGTTGGGGGGTGAGTTACGTGCTGGAACTTTCTTGGGTGTGGTCGTCAGTGTGAGTGTGAGGGAAGGAGGTGGAGGGGAGGAGGTGGAGGGAAGGAGGTGGAGGGGAGGAGGTGGAGGGAAGGAGGTGGAGGGGAGGAGGTGAGGCAGTGTAATGGGAGGAGTGGGGTAGAGAAGGCTAATTCAGCGGAGTAAATTGGTATTGTTAAGTCGTGTGTCTGGTTGTGGCCGTAATTACTTGATTCCCAGAACTAGGGTTTCATGTATGTTTTTTTCCTCCTATTTGATTATTTTTTTTGAGTTTGCGGAGAATGTAAAGTATTGGTCAAACAAGGTGTATTCTTTCAATTATATTCATGTTGATCCAGACGCGAGGTAAAGGTATTAGAGACTTAAAGTAATATCGATGTATATTGTATTCGTTCCCGTGAACTTTTCTGTTAATTTGACTTTCGTAATGCAAAGTTCAGGTTACTTAAATAGAAAAAAAATAAATAAATTGGTGTGTGTGTGTGTGTGTGTGTGTGTGTGTGTGTGTGTGTGTGTGTGTGTGTGTGTGTGTGTGTGTGTGTGTGTGTGTGTGTGTGTGTATGCGTGTGTATAAATGTATGTTTATGCATGTATGGTTGCATGAATGTATATATTATGTGTACGTATGTGTAAGTAGTTATGTATGTATGCAAGGGTCCCGCCGCCGCCTGAGGTGCGTGTGAGGGGCGAGATGAAGGAGACGCCCAGAACGGCTTCCACAGACCTTCATCTTCCACTACTAATCAGAGCCTCGTCTACAAGTTGGAAGAGCGTTCAGGTGTCCGTCGCCCGCCGCCCGCCGCCCGCCGCCCGCCGCCCGCCGCCCGCTGCTCGTCGCCGCCCTAGAGCAGTAAATAAGCGGGTGTTTGCGGCCTGTGAGGATAAACACTAACACTGTGCGCCGGGAGCGTCTCGCTGTGTCTCGTGTACAGAGCCAGCCAGGCCTTGGCCCGCCTCTGTGTTTCTCTAGCTTTTGAGACGTTGGAAATGAATATGATTGGAGGTGGTTCAACATGGGGACTGGGCGGAGATGGTCTGGGGGCAGGTAGGCAGCGTCGGCGGCTGGTAGATCACCGAGGGGCGGGGGCCGGGCGGGCGGGGCTCACCCTTGATAAGAGGACTGTGTTGCCGCGGGAATCTTGGCTGTGCTGTCAAAACCTTTCGTTTTTGTGGCAGCTGTGACCGCCGCGGCTGCCCCACCCTAGCAGGGCTCCGCATGCCATTGCCGCCATCTGATATGCTCCACTTAAGACACCAGCAACCTCCCCAAAACGTAATTCCTCTGACAACCGTAAGCTGAGAACCCGCTGATCTGGATCTCGCATGACTCAGGAACGAGAAGATAATCATGCGGCAAGAATGGCTGAGTGAGTCATACAACATGAGACGCGTCACCGACTTCCTGCCTGAGACGACGGGAGGTGGCCACCGGCTTACAAGCCCAAGGGGTAACGCCTTTTAAACCCTCGGCGGAGAGAAACAGCCGCACCGCGGGAAGCGCACCTCACACAGCTTTTTCCTGGTATTTTAGCTTCATTCTTTTTCTTTGAAGGTACTGCCAGGTGCTAGGTGTGAAGTACGATAATGCTAACGTGAACCCAGCGATCCAGCTGCCTTGATGAGATGCAAGAATAGATAGTATCACTACAAAAACTTGACCCACATCACTACTTCGATGCCTTAGGCATATCCGCGGGGCACACCCGCCCTGCGTCCCTCCCGCTACCTCACACGACGACTTACACCCCAGCAGTGCATCGTTTACCTTTCATCTGATCTGATAAAGGAATATCTCATATGTAACAAAAATTGACACAGTGGATGGTAAGGATGTCGAAAGTCGTTATGCTTCATTGATATATTTTCAACTTATGATTCCTATCATATAGAGAATAGTTCATCATGATGATTTGGTACATTAGTTTCTGTGAAATACTTATCACGTTCTTTTTCTATGAAGAAATTGAAGTAATAATTTCGTCCCTGAGGGAAAGTGCCTCACATTTTCTCCACGTCTGCCCTGACCGCAAGGTTTGTCGGCCTTCATGTGGCAACAGCACCGCCGTCTCCTCGGCCTCCTTGCGTCGCGGCATCGATCTCGCGCTTTCCCTGTGCCTTGCTTCTTTTTGTGTCCCACCATACCTTTCTTCCTCCTCCTCCCCTTGGCACCATCCGTCATACCTGTCTGTCACCTCCCCTGGTCCTCCCTATTAATACCTCAGTCTCGTTCCCTGCCTCGCCCAGGGCAGTTCCATACCCCCTCTTCATTCTCCATTTTCTCGTCCACTTATTTTGCCTCCCTCTTCTCCTACTGTCTCTCTACCATTGTCTTCGCTTCTGACACCGCTGCTCCGCTACTTTCTTCAGAAGAAGCCGCCTGTCAAACCATCCCTATATAAAGATGACACTCAGATTTTACGTTGTGATATCTAAATGAACCTTCCGACGATGCCGCCTCGGGATGAATGTCGCCACTCCATAATGAGCAGCTCCAGCGTGGCTCATATTTTCTATTTGTATGGTAATAGAGGGGAAGGTGTGGCGGTGTGTCGATCTCCTGCTGAGAAGGAGGAGGAGGAGGAGGAGGAGGAGGAGGAGGAGGAGGAGGAGGAGGAGGAGAGGAGGAGGAGGAGGAGGAGGAGGAGAGTAGGAGGAGGAGGAGAATATTAATAATAATAATAATAATAATAATAATAATAATAATGATAACAATAATGATAACAATAATAATAATAATAATAATAATAATAATAATAATGATAATAAAAACAATAATAAGAAGAACAATAACAAGAAGAACAAGAACAAGAACAAGAAAAGAAGAAGAACAGGAACAAAAAGAAGAATACACAGATAAAGAACAACAAAAAAATGAAAAAAAACGAGTAGAAAAAGAAGAAAAACGAGAAAAAAGGAAAAAAAAGAAAAAAAAGAAGAGTCAGAATAACAATAACAATAAGAAAAAAATAATAAAAAAGAAAAAATAAGTAGAAGAACAATAAAAAAAATAAATAAAAAAAAAGAAAAGAAGAAAAGAAGAAAAAGTAATAGTAGTATAATAATGGTAGTTATGTAAATGTTAGTGGTGTTGGTGGTGATGGTTGTCCTCTTCTTTAGGTCGAGGTAAGCGGTAGACAAGTGCGCGCCAGACAGAAACAAAGTCGAGTATACTAATGGAGCTGTCATGGGAAGAGTGATGTGACCCTAATGACGTAGAGAGAGAGAGAGAGAGAGAGAGAGAGAGAGAGAGAGAGAGAGAGAGAGAGAGAGGGAGAGAGGGAGAGAGAGAAAAAAAAAGAGAATAACACTATCTATTCATTTTAACCTTTATTACCAACCTTTTTCAATGTCTCTACCCTCACCTGAGAACACAATGACTCCAGTGAAGGTGTTTTGGACATCATCACTTACCTGATTCTAATATCGATTATCTGACCCAGCAAATTTGGGCCGATTTATGGTGGTTGAAGGGCAGTGAATGGGGTGGGTTGAAAGGTGAGGACACACACACACACACACACACACACACACACACACACACACACACACACACACACACACACACACACACACACACACACACACACACACATCTACCTCCTCGCCTCCTGGTTTTTTTTTTCTCTCTCTCTCTCTCTCTCTCTCTCTCTCTCTCTCTCTCTCTCTCTCTCTCTCTCTCTCTCTCTCTCTCTCTCTCTCTCTCTCTCTCTCTCTCTCTCTCTCTCTCTCTCTCGCTCTCTCTCCTGCGGCTCCTTCATATCAAAGCGTTAGTCAAATTCGACACTCCATTTTTTGCGTTGTTTTTACGAAGAATGACGAGGGCTTCAGGGCAGGCGGTGAGAGGAGGAGGAGAGGAGGAGGAGGAGGAGGAGGAGGAGGAGGAGGAGGAGGAGGAGACTTAAAGTAAATTGTCGGCTCAGTGTATGAATATAATCAGTGTTTTGGTCAATTTTATTTTATATTCATGATGGAATTCAGCTTCATCTCACGTATGCATATTTTGGTAACGCTGTCCTTTATTTGTCTTCGTATCTCTGTATTTTTCCCATATTTTAAGACTTTTTTAAAATATGGTTATTAAATGTTTTTATTCCCACTTTATTTTCGCCACTTCTTTTGTCGTCTTAATCCTTTCTTTTTAATCCTTTCCTTGTCTGTTGTATCCTATCTTTTCCCTTGATGTCTTTCTCTTTCATCATCTGTCTCTTACTATCTTCTATTTTCTTCCCCTAATAGTATCCTCACTTTTTGCCTTCGATCTCTCTTCTTCTCTACACTCATCTCTTCTGAACTTTTTTTTCTTGTTTTTTTTTTTGGGCTTCCTCTCGAATGTTTTTATCCTCCTCTTTCTCTGCCTCCTCCTCCTCCTCCTCCTCCTCTTAGATCGTTCCTTCGTCTCCAGCACTTTGCATTATATATTCTGCATCCGTCGCGTGGGCAATCGTACGTATAAGGCTGTGGCATTAGTGGTGTGTAGCATATCATCAAGGCAGCATCCCTCTAGTTTACTCCTCGATTCTCCATTCTATAGGGAAAAACACCATCTCATTACCATTGCCACCTTATCTCTCCTTAGTCTATCGGGGATTCGTGGCGTAACTTTGAATTTATTGAGGGATTTTTGCTCACTCAGATTGTGTGTATTTTTTTGTATTGTTTTCATATGTAGGTGTTTTGTTCTGAGGTAAATGGTATTGATTGGTTTGTGAGTGAATGGGTGAGTGTTGGCTGTCTGGATGCAGGATGGGTGGACGGAGGGACTAAGGGAGGGAGAGACTAAGGGAGGGACTGAGGGAGGGAGGGAGGGTGATGTTTGTGGTTGCGTTTAAGTGTATGCAATTTCGTTTTTTATGTTGATTCCTTGCAACAGTTTAATGAATGGATATCGACTTGCATACACTGATATTTACAGGTTTTTTCTTCTATTGATCGCTGTCTTTTATTATTCTTCATCCCATTATTCTGCCACCTCAACGTCTCCTCTTCTTCCTCCTCCTACTTCTCCACCTACTCCTCCTCCTCCTCTGCACCTACTCCTCCTCCTCCTCAATGCACCTGTCGTCGCTTCGCTATTATGCTTTACCTTCAATTTCCCGTCGAGATGAGGCTTTCAACCCTCTCCCCCATCAGACCTTGATTTATAAACCACTAACAATTGCAGCATTTTTAGGTGGTGGAGAGCCAGCACCTGACCACAACCTCACCGCCTGTGTGTTCTGAAGGGCAGGTGTATCAGGAATGAGGTAGGGAAGGTAGGGCTGAGAGGGAATAGGGTAAAGGCGAATAAGGGGAAAGGATACGAAGGGGAGGAATGAAAGGGGAGAATATTTTTAAGGGTTATGGATAAGGGAGGTATGTGGAGGTAGTGAGAGGGCGTGTGAGGAGGAAATTATTGGTATGGTGTAAGGGAAAGGAAATAAAAGAAGGGAAATATGAGTTGAAGTAAAGCCGTTGATTGATTTGAAGCTGTGTGTGTGTGTGTGTGTGTGTGTGTGTGTGTGTGTGTGTGTGTGTGTGTGTGTGTGTGTGTGTGTGTGTGTGTGCGTGTGTGTGTGTGTGCGTGTGCAATATTGCCTAAGAGGTCAGTAAAAGAAGACTGACAGAACATTACTCCACTCACTGTTATCTTTCCTCATATCTATCTCTTCTTTTATCTCACTGACATGAATCTGACTTGACCCCATTCTCTCTCTCTCTCTCTCTCTCTCTCTCTCTCTCTCTCTCTCTCTCTCTCTCTCTCTCTCTCTCTCTCTCTCTCTCTCTCTCTCTCTCTCTCTCGTATAACTTATAACTTATACATCCTAGAGAGAGAGAGAGAGAGAGAGAGAGAGAGAGAGAG
>JAPQNM010000040.1:13651414-13661414 GCA_029783475.1 Metacarcinus magister | reverse complement strand
GAGGAGGAGGAGGAGGAGGAGGAGGCCTATAATCATTTTAAGAAAATCTACATAACGAAACATGTACACACACACACACACACACACACACACACACACACACACACACACACACACACACACACACACACACACACACACACACACACACACACACACACACATATCACCTGTTTTGTGGCCGTTGGTATCATGAACCAGTCCTGAATGTCCATACTAATTCCTTTCCATCAGCTGCTGCCCTCCACGCCTCCTCAGGCTGCTGTGATCAGGTGTTTTGCCTCCTCCTCCTCCTCCTCCTCCTCCTCCTCCTCCTCCTCCTCCTCCTCCTCCTCCTCCTCCTCCTCCTCCTCCTCCTCCTTCTCCTTCTTAACGTCTGACCGCGGCCCTCCTAGTCATTAGCTGCCAAACGGGTCAAACAAGTTCTTTCTTCACTTCAATGTTTTTTTTCCCTGCTGTAGGGTTGTTCCGTCCACCTCGCGACGTCGCGGTGAGAAGTGATTGTCCAGCGGCGGCTCGGGATTGAACCTCAAGTCTCTTCAGATTGAAAAATTATCGCACGGCAGCAAAAATGGCTGAAAATTAACCACTCCCCGTTCGTCCAACAAAAAATCTTCATACATATTGAAAAAGAAAACAAAAAAAATAAGAAAAATACTATATAATGAAAATAATCACCAAGGCGTCGTGGTGGTATCCACAGAATTCCTTTGAAATAACTGTTTGCTGAGCTGTGGGATGTCATTGACACCACGTTCCTCGCGCAGGAACGCCGAAGCAAAACACACTGAACAAAAACGTCCAATGATATACAGCTCATATCCGGTCGAGGCTCCGTTTGGCGATACAAGATAAGAATAAATTGTCTAAAACTTGATCATTAACGGCAAAAGGAGTTTGTCAGCTGCTCAGAGGCTGACGACGTGACGACAGGAGAAGACGAGAGCCGCGTCACCTGTCTGGTTACGAGTGCCAATCAGAGACTAAGATTTATGTCTGCCCGCCTCCAGGAGACCGCCGGCAGGAAGGGGTGGAGCTGGGACGCCGCAGCCCATTTTTCATAGCAACAGAAAGAGAGGATGTGGACAGTCCAGAACATAAGTGACGCTCCTCCTTGCTCTCTGTGGAAGCGGTGATGGATGTGTGGGTGTGGAGGACGGCTAGCCTCATCTTGGGTTCGCTGAGTCTGGCGTACTAAGTGGCTCTGTTGTGCAAAGTCGATGTGTGGGTGGGGTGTGCAGAGAAGGGGTGTGGTGAGGCACTAAAGGAATGTGGCGAGAAAGAAAAGGGAGACTTGTATGCTAAATGGGTTTGGTATAGTTGGAGTCAGTGGGGTGTGGTGTGTTGAGGGTGGGGGTCAAGGGGTGGGGTGTAGGAGTGCGTTAATCGGTTCTGGTCTGCCGAGGAGGATTCAGTGTGGAGTCTGTGGTCTTATAGGATCACACACCCACACGCGCATTAACCAGCACTTACGTCTCGCCCAACCACTCCCTCACCAGCCAGATAACGCAACACCCACGTCAGCAGCTAAGCTTAAGAGCATATAGGGAGAGTGATGATGAGATTCCAGCGGGAGGAGGGACGAAGGGAGGGAGGTAAGAAGGGAAAAGGGCAGGAAAAACAATAGGTTTAGGAGATATATGTCAAGAGAGAGAGAGAGAGAGAGAGAGAGAGAGAGAGAGAGAGAGAGAGAGAGAGAGAGAGAGAGAGAGAGAGAGAGAGAGAGAGAGAGAGAGAGAGAGAGAGAGAGAGAGAGTCCTGTCGTTTCCTTCACGCGTTGCTCTCTCAGCCACACCCGCTAATCACAGCTTTCCACGCATTTTCCGTCCATAATCGAGTAAGAAGATACTGTTGTGAGATAGATGAAAGAGAGAGAGAGAGAGAGAGAGAGAGAGAGAGAGAGAGAGAGAGAGAGAGAGAGAGAGAGAGAGAGAGAGAGAGAGAAAAAAAAATTAAATATACATATAAACGTAAAATTAGGACCACAATAAGTACATTGAGAGAAGAGAAAATCATGTAATGTTTTTTTTATTTTCCCTTTAGTGTAAAAGTAAAAGAAAAAAAAGAATGATGAGGCCAGACTACTATCTTCTTACCTACCTCAGTTTTACCTCTCGCCCAAACCTCCACAAGTAATCTGATTAGAGAGAGAACAAAAAAAAAGAGAGAGAGAGAGAGAGAGAGAGAGAGAGAGAGAGAGAGAGAGAGAGAGAGAGAGAGAGAGAGAGAGAGAGAGAGAGAGAGAGAGAGAGAGAGAGAGAGAGAGAGAGAGAGAGAGAGAGAGAGAATCGTGCCTGTCTTTAGCTGCTGAGGATTGTAAAGACGATTAATAGAAAAAAAAAATATGTGGGCAAACGATTAGTGTGTGTGTGTGTGTGTGTGTGTGTGTGTGTGTGTGTGTGTGTGTGTGTGTGTGTGTGTGTGTGTGTGTGTGTGTGTGTGTGTGTGTGTGTGTTCGCAAAACTGCCAGGAGGTCTGTTTGGGGGGAGTGTAGCTAATCAAAGAAGGGGGAATAGTTGTGTGGGTGGCTGTGTCGAGATGTCTTGGTGGAGGAAGTAAGGTAGTGAAGATAAAAGGAGCATCATCTAGTTAGCAATACTTCAGGAATAAAAGTGTGTGTGTGTGTGTGTGTGTGTGTGTGTGTGTGTGTGTGTGTGTGTGTGTGTGTGTGTGTGTGTGTGTGTTAGCGGGAAGGAAGGACAGATACACACTTAGCCTTTAGGGACTTTTTGTATCAGTAGGGGGAATACACACACACACACACACATACACGCGCGCACTTACACACACACACACACACACACACTTACACACACACACACACACACACACACACACACACACACACACACACACACACACACACACACACACACACACACACACACACACACACACACACACATTCACTAGGCATGCAGTGAATGTATGATTACAAACACATGCACTATAATGTATACCAATGCGCATTGAAGGAATTACTCTTGATTATAATGCGATAACATTAACAAATTATTCATGAATGTAATTATGCATATTTATGATTTAAGAAATATCTTTATCTTTTATTATAGTTGCTCCCGTTAGGGGTCACCACAGTAAATTATCCTCTCACTGTGTTCATCTCACTCTGACCTTAGAGAGAAAAGAAAAAAAGGCTTCTACCTATAAGTAAATGTGTCATCATAGCTTTGGAGAATGTCTTTATTACCCAAAAGTTAATTAGAAATGTTGGTATAATTCATGGTTTCCTTATAAGATAGTAATGCACAATAGAAACGCAACAATGTTTATTATGCTGAGTCAATCCAATAAAAGTCTTCTGATGAGCAATACTCACTGCATGCTGCTGCAACGGTTCATGCAGTTCATGTAACGATGACACCTTAGACGAGGCTTCATATTTATTTTCATTGTATGATTCTTCGGTCATGAATTTCATAACTTGATGGTAGGCTATCTCTTTATCTCTCTCTCTGTCTCTCTCTCTCTCTCTCTCTCTCTCTCTTTCTTTCTCTCTCTCTCTCTCTCTCTCTCTCTCTCTCTCTCTCTCTCTCTCTCTCTCTCTCTCTCTCTCTCTCTCTCTCTCTCTCTCTCTCTCTCTCTCCTCCCCCCCTCTTCATTTATCAATACTGAAGTGAAGATTCAAAGGTAACAAACAACAATACTTATTATTAAATCATTCCATGAATATGATTTACAGAATTAAGAATGAATATATTAGAAAGAAAAAATAAGTTGAACGGTTCAGAGACTTAGTGAGGAGGGATTGAGATGGTTTGGGCATGTACAGAGGAGGGATGCGGGGTATGTCCTGAGAAGGGTGCTGAGGAGAGAACCGCCAAGCAATGATAGGTTTATGATACAGTGAGGAAGGATAATAGAAGACGCAGAAGACAGGGCGAGATCCATATGAGGGATCAGATGTGGTGGCCTCTAACGGAAGCTGCAAATATAAGAAGATTCCACGCATACGAATACTTATTTATATATTTGAATACGAATTGATATACTGTGAGTTGTAACAGTAACAATTTTAATATGACAACCCTAAAATGTAGTACTAGAATGAATAAGAATAGGAATGCCACATAGCTGACACACACACACACACACACACACACACACACACACACACACACACACACACACACACACACACGCACACGTACACACACACACATGCACTGTAAGGCCATTGATTATCATTAAAGGAGAGAAAAAAAAAGTGGATGACAGATGATTCCACCTGAGATCAATTATTTAAACCACCAGCCACACACCAGATAGAAGAAGAGTAATGCAAAACCACGCACAACCATCAAGCATAAAAACACCAGCAAACAACAGGTGGAGGTTGTGAAGGCACTCGTATGAAATGTAATAGGCTGATCTATCTTGTGAATTAGCGTCACCTTGCACAAAAGAAGAATTCATGTCTGGTTTTTTTTTAACACACACACACACACACACACACACACACACACACACACACACACACACACACACACACACACACACACACACACACACACACACCACTCTGCACGCCGGCTTATTACCTTCCTTGCTCTGATTAATAATACCTACTTGTCCTCCTCCCCCGCCTTCACATCCTCCTCCTCCTCCTCCTCCTCCTCCTCCTCCTCCTCCTCCTCCTCCTCCTCCTCCTCCTCCTCCTCCTCCTCCTCCTCCTCCTCCTCCTCCTACTTTAAATGTTGGTAGTGGTGCTGCTTTTACCCTTCCTCCTCCTCCTCCTCCTGCTTTTCTTCCTTTCCCAACTCTTCCTTCTACTATATACTACATGAGATCGCTTCTCCTCGGTTGGAGGGAGGGGTGGGTGGGGAGGAGCCTTCCACTTTGCTTTCATGTATATACTATAGTAATAAAGTGTAGCCACATGGACAGCCTCGTTAGGTCCAGTATTGTTGTTGCTGTTTGTTCTTCCTTTGTACTTTGTATTACTATTGGTTTTGCTAGTGCTACTTCATTTATTCCTCCTCCTCCTACTGGTCACTGTGCTCCTTTTTCTTATGCTCTTACTGCTTCTCCTCCTCCTCCTCCTCCAGGTACCCGTCATGTCTGCTCGAGCATATCTGATCACTATCGGTAGTATGCGGTCTGTTTATTTACTTACGACTGGTCATTACTTTCAGCTGATTCGCTCCGAGGGGATCAGCGATGAGGCAGGGCAGCCAAGGCAGGGGAGACGGGGCGAAGAGGTGAGGGAGGAAATGAGTGGAGAGGAACTTGTGGGTGAGTTATGTTCCCTCCGTCCCTCCATAACCTTCCCCCCCCCTGCCTCCCCATCCCCAAGATATCGCTGTCCTATTTGTTGTATGTCCATATTTTTTGTTGGTACATATTTTTTTTTCTTCTTATGTGTGATACTTTAATTTTCTTTAATCATAGGATCACAGGATTGAATTTTTGACGTGTAAATAGCTGGTGTTGTTGTGAAGAGTGTGTGTGTGTGTGTGTGTGTGTGTGTAGTGAGAGAGAGAGAGAGAGAGAGAGAGAGAGAGAGAGAGAGAGAGAGAGAGAGAGAGAGAGAGAGAGAGAGAGAGAGAGAGAGAGAGAGAGAGAGAGAGAGAAAGAATAATAATAGACAATATCGTAAACTTTTGAACCACCTGATATGACTGAGGGCAAGAGGGGAAGACAAATTCATGCCAAGATAAGGGAGAAGAGGAGAGAAAGGGAGGGAAGGCAAGGTGTCGGGGCTCGAACCCTGAGTCTGCCATCAATAACAGGAAGCTGCCAAGAGATATATCAACTTAGTTTTACCTCAGGTCTTGGTGGTCATGGTAATATCGCTTCATCACTGGAAATATGTCTGGTCACTCTCTCTCTCTCTCTCTCTCTCTCTCTCTCTCTCTCTCTCTCTCTCTCTCTCTCTCTCTCTCTCTCTCTCTCTCTCTCTCTCTCTCTCTTTTTCAGTAGAGCAAGACACGACCAAGCTAGCCGGTCATACTCATTGATCTTCCTCTCTCTCTCTCTCTCTCTCTCTCTCTCTCTCTCTCTCTCTCTCTCTCTCTCTCTCTCTCTCTCTCTCTCTCTCTCTCTCTCTCTCTCTCTCTCTCTCTCACTATCTCCTTTCTCCCTCTCTTCCTCCCTCCCTCATTTTCTTCTCCTTTCCCTACGTGCTTCTCTCCTTAATCCCTGTCTTTCCTCCCTGTGTGTGTCTGTCTGTCTCTTTGTCTCTTTGACCGTGCCTCATCCCCCCTTTCTCTCTCTCTCTCTCTCTCTCTCTCTCTCTCTCTCTCTCTCTCTCTCTCTCTCTCTCTCTCTCTCTCTCTCTCTCTCTCTCTCTCTCTCTCTCTCTCGCTTTCTCGCTTTCTCTCTCTCTTTCTCTTTCTCTTCACTCTCAGCGGGAAGAAGCTGGTTGCTGTATCTACCGATGGTGATGGTGATGGTGATGATAATGACTGTGGTGAGGTTATGGATGGTGGCTCCGTGTTCGCCGCGATGGTGGTGATGATAGTGGTAATGGTGACGCTGATGGTGATTGCAACGTTGGTACTAAGGGATATTTGGCAGTGCGGGGGTGTTTTGGTCAAGGTAGGGGGCGCTCGGGTGGCGTGGGGGTCATTGTTTATTATGGAGATACGAATCTGATCGAGTGTTGTTGTTTCAGGCGGATTTAAGTCTACCTCTTGTTGTTTTCTCTCGCTTTTTTCTTGCCTTGGGGAGGAGGGAGTGGGAGGAGGAGGAGGAGGAGAAGGAAAGGGCGTGGGAGAGGCATCCAGTCTTTCTATGCTTATTTTCCTCACGAAAGATTCTACATTTCCTTATTATATTAAAAAAAAACAACTTTCGAAACTTTCATTCTTACCAATTTCTTCCTTCTCTCCCTTTATTCTCTCCCTCCTCCTTGCCCTCCTCCATTCCTCCTTCATCAATACCTACTTCTGACTGCTCCTCTGTTGAAAGGATATATTGCGACTAATAGTGGAGTCCAGATGACCAGAGAACTCGGTAATGACAGTGCCAACCTCCCTTTACCCATCTCACACTGCCCCACCCAACCACACACCCCACACACCCCACACACACTCCACACACTCCGCACCTTACAAGTCCAACACACTTTACTATACCACACACCACACTACCCTTCCCCCCTCCCTCACCACCCACCCAAATACACCTTTACGCCTCTCTTCTCCTGCAACCCACCTTTCTATACCTGACACCGCCCACCTACCTAAAAATTCACCCTCCGCCACCCCTGTCATGCGCCACCTCCTTAGGATCTCAGCGCGGCCAGTTCCCTTGAAATTTGCAGACCCTGATTATCGCCTGCTGTGAGGTTTGGGCGCATCTGATGGCCTGTGCTGGAGTCCGTGGCGACGCTTTTAAAGGAATCTTGAGGTGAACAGGCCTCTGAGGGTGAAGGAATGCGTGTGTGAGGTGAGCTGGAGGGAAGGAAAGTGTGGGAAGAGCGAAGAGGGAAAGTGTAAAGCAACGGAAGGTAATGAAGATATGGCTGGTGAGATAGGTGGCATGTGTCATTAAGGAAACATTAGAGTGATTGACATGTATATAGACATTTACATACATACATACACACACACACACACACACACACACACACACACACACACACACACACACACACACACACACACACACACACACACACACATTTACATTATTCGTTGTTTTATTTTTTTCAGTTTTTTTTTCTTCCTCTCTCTCTCTCTCTCTCTCTCTCTCTCTCTCTCTCTCTCTCTCTCTCTCTCTCTCTCTCTCTCTTCCCTCCCTCTCTCTCTCTTTCCCTCCCTCTCTCTCTCTTCATCCATCCATCCATCCATCTACACATCCATCCACATACAAAATATACATACCCTTTTCTCTCCTCATTTCCCTTGATTTTTTTTTTTCTCCTATTTTCACATCCACGATCCAATCTTTTTTTTCCTTTACAAACATCTCAGGCTTTCTGCTCTTGGGAATGGATCAGGTTCACTCGACAATGGGACATCACTCACCCGAAGCCCGAAAAGGAAAGCCGAGAAAGGGGGCCAGAAGAGGCAAGGGACGAGGGCAGAAGGGAGAAGAGGTCACGGCTTTAAGGGAGAGGTGAGGGAAGTGATATGTGAAGAGGAAAGAAAAGGGAAGAGAATAGAGGGAGAGACTATAAGGAAATGGGTGAGAAACGAGACCAGAGAGGGTAAAAAAGTATAAGTAATAGATAGTGGAAGGAATAAGGGAAGAACAGGGTAGGAATAAAAGAGAGGCAGAAGGGAAAAGAAGGGAAAGAAGAGCATAGTAAACGAGAAGAGGAACGGAAATGAAAAAAAAAATAGGAGGAGAGACAGGAGGAGGAGGAGGAGGAGGAGGAGGAGGAGGAGGAGGAGGAGGACAAAAAGAAGAGAACAATTTTGAACAAAGTGAAATACAAACGAAACAAAAGTACAATGAAATTACTGAAAACACAAACCAGTAAAAAGACAAACTGTAAACGAAAAATATAAACAGTACACAAATTATAATGAACAAGATTTTGGAATTGAAAAAAAAATTAATGAACAAAAAAAGTTGAAGAAATTAACATCATTCAAAAAAAAAAGAGGGAATGAGAGGAGCGGAAAAATGATGATGACCAAAATTGTCAGTATGAATAAAGGATTTGACTGTGTTCCTTTTCTCCGTCTCAAGTCTTGCGTTTCATCTTTAATTCGCGTGAAGGAATGTTAAGCTGAACATGGGATGGCTCTCAGCCCGACACAATTCAACTCCTAGCCACTCCCTGTTCTCATCCTCCTATTTTTTCTTATTTCTCCTTCTCTTACCTCCCTTCTCCTCCTCGTAATCCTCGTTCTCCTCGTTAACCTCTTCCTCCTCCTCCTCCTCCTCCTCCTCCTCCTCCTCCTCCTCCTCCTCCTCCTCCTCCTCCTCCTCCTCCTCCTCTTCCTTCTCCTCCTCCTCCTCCTCCTTCTTAGAAATTCAATGATAGTTTATCTATACTACTTGATATCACTACCTCTTCCGGCCAGCTTCGGCTGGAGAGAGGGATGGGTGGGGAGGAGGCTTCAACTTTGCTGTCCTTTTGTCTCCAAGTAGATATTAAAGTAGTAGTGTAGCCACACGGACAGCCTTGTTAGGTCCAGTAGGTCTGTTGCTGTCTGTTCTTCCTTTGTACTCTTTTGTATTCTTCTTTTTCTCCTCCTCCTCCTCCTCCTCCTCCTCCTCAGATGTCATTTAAAGGCTCGACACACCTGTTTGCACACCATCTTGCTGCTGCTCACCTGTGTGGCCTCTTAGATGACCTCACACACACACACACACACACACACACACACACACACACACACACACACACACACACACACACACACACACACACACACACACACACACACACACACACACACACACACACACATACACACACACACACACATACACACACACACACACACACACACACACACACACACACACACACACACACACACACACACACACACACACACACACACACACACACACACACACACAAAGAGGTGGACACGCACTGAGGGCTAATGAAGGTACAGTAAACACGAAAGGGAAGCAATCATTTCTCTCAATGTACTGCAGGTAAATACGATGTGGGAAGGTTGTATAGATACACACACACACACACACACACACACACACACACACACACACACACACACACACACACACACACACACACACACAGAGGACCAGACAGACAGCAAGACAGACAAGAGCAGGGAGCATAAAGAGAGGCGGTGGCAGACAAAACGAGACAAAAGAAACAGCCAACAATGAGGGATGTGTTGTGCGCGGTGATCAACACGCGGGGAGACACACGGCGAAAACAGATGATATATTGACGGACGGGAAACGAACGAGCGGTGAAATGACCAGCGCCCAGGTATACGCACCCACCCGGACACCTTAATTAATGATAATGTCGCTCTGAATACACCTGGCCAAGAAGCGTGTAGGCCCGAGAAAACAGAACATAATAGGTCGCACTTAA
>JAPQNM010000040.1:13638914-13641414 GCA_029783475.1 Metacarcinus magister | reverse complement strand
TCTATTACACGTCAATCATCACCACCACGATCACCACCACTCCTATAACTACGACTACTTCACCACTACCTCTTAAACTGGGTGGATTCCCCATCATCAATGTTCCACCGCCCGCAATATCTTCCCCCACTTACCTACAAACTCATTGGTTCACCCCACACACCCCACCCCTTCCTCCTCCTCCTCCCACAACACCAATCATTCCCCATTTCCAAGCTTCCATTCTTTCTCCATTCACTCCACACATTCCTCGGTACTTTACCTTCACTCATCCACCTGTCTATCCAACCGTCTCTACCCCAGTCTCCTCTCTCTCCACCCTCTCCACCCAAACAAGAGACTCCCGCCACACGCATCGCCGAGAGGGATTGTCCACATTTTGAGGCGTGACTCAGATGTTTCACTTGTGTTGGTGCCTTGTGCCCGACGCTCATGGATCACGAGCCTGCACAACGGAGGGAGGGAGGAAGGGGAAGAGTGAGGAGGGGTGGGGAGGAGAAGAAGGGATGGGGAGGAGAAAGAATGATGGGGAAGAGGAAGAGGAGGGATGGAGAAAGGAGAAAGGGAAACATTGAGATTTGAGAGATTTGAGAGAGAGAGAGAGAGAGAGAGAGAGAGAGAGAGAGAGAGAGAGAGAGAGAGAGAGAGAGAGAGAGAGAGAGAGAGAGAGAGAGAGAGAGAGAGGAGAGAGAGAGAGAGAGGAGAGAGAGAGAGAGAGAGAGCAGGTAAAGGCAAGAGCATGTGTAAGACAGAAAGAAAGAATAGAAAAAGAAAGAATGCGGAATGAAAACAGTGAGAGGCTAATATAATGCAGCTCCGCCTTGCCTTTCTTCCACGAGTTATTGTTGTTGTAGTTGTTATTATCATTGTTCTTGTTATCACCTCTGTCTCTTTTATTGACTACTTCTCTGGATTATGTCACTTTTATTCACATTTACTGCAGGATAATTATTTGCTTTGTCTCCTCTTTTTTTTTTCATATATCTCTGGTCTCTTCTTACTGCCTGTGTCTGTATGTCTGTGTGTCTTGTTTGTTGATCTGCTGCTGCTGCTGCTGCTGACTGGGTGTCGCCTGCTCCTGGGTCACCTGTGCGGCCGAGAAGTAACGGGGGAGGTGACGCAAGAAGAGAAACGAGAGAGAGAGAGAGAGAGAGAGAGAGAGAGAGAGAGAGAGAGAGAGAGAGATGAGAGAGAGAGAGAGAGAGAGAGAGAGAGAAAGAGAGAGAGAGCCTGTGGAAAG
This sequence comes from Metacarcinus magister, assembly GCA_029783475.1. Taxonomy (NCBI): domain Eukaryota; kingdom Metazoa; phylum Arthropoda; class Malacostraca; order Decapoda; family Cancridae; genus Metacarcinus; species Metacarcinus magister. The sequence goes on along the minus strand of JAPQNM010000040.1, from coordinate 13,640,174 downwards.
TAAAAGAACTTAAGGTGAAGGAAAGCCTGCATGAACACACACACACACACACACACACACACACACACACACACACACACACACACACACACACACACACACACACACACACACACACACACAGGCATATATATATAAATCATTTTAATAAATAACAATATAAATACAAAATGAGTCCTGAAATAAAAAAATAAAACTACCACAAATAATATGTAGCAATGAATAAGTGAAGTGACAGACTTAAGAAACAAGTGAATACATGAATATACTCACTAACTAATCTAATCAACGCCTATGGAATACATGAATGAGACTCCAAAAGTAATCTAATTTCCCTCCTTCAATAAAGAAAAGGAGGAAGGATAAAAGAGTGTTCGTATAAAAGAATGAAAACACGACCTACGCCCATAAGAGAAGGCTCTGGGAAGGGAGGAGCGTGCCGCCTCCAACGACAATGGTTGAAACGAAATCAATTAGACAGCAGCTGCAAGACCATGAGCTGCCCCAAGGAAGAGAAGAAGGAAGTCATTCTTAGAGCATTATTTCATTCCTCTTGCTCCTCCTCCTCCTCTTCCTCATCTTCCTCCTCCTCCTCCTCCTCCTCTTTTCTCTTCTCTTTTCTTCCTCGCCTCATTCTCCTCTCTCTCCTTTCTTTTCTTCTTCCTTTCCCTCTCCTCCATCCCTATCTCCTCCTCCGCCCTTACCTACATAAAGGCCAAACTCCCTTTTATGTGGTTACCATTACTAAAAAATTCGTTGTAATTAACCTTCTTGTTGAGGCGAATCTTATAATTTTAACATAACAAGCAAAGCCTTACACTCCCTGCCTTATGGGTTGGGTTGCGATACCGTCCTGCCCCCGGCGGTGAACGGTTGGCCCATTTTTTCCATTTTCTCTCTTTTTTTTCTGAGTATGTCTTATCTTGTCCGTGCAGGTTCACTGGGAGGAGTCCACATCAGCCATTGTGCTGCCAAATGTTCGCTACCACCATTTTTGCAACCAACCTCCATTGACATCAATCACCACATATATCTTGCATTGATTTTACACAGACGTTTACATGGACTAATATTAGCTGCGTCTACACACTCTTCAGGGCGCTCCACTGATTGCCTGCCACTGAAGACGGAGATCTGACAGAGCACAACGATCGATAATTTAACACCTATTCCATATTAAGAATTTTGCATACCTTCCTTCCTCCAGGAAACGTGATACCTGCTCCTTTTCACTCCGTCACGTTCCATCGCTTCCCACTT
>JAPQNM010000040.1:13602463-13612463 GCA_029783475.1 Metacarcinus magister | reverse complement strand
GGGGGAATGGGGAGAACAGTTTGAAGAACGTGTTGTGGTGGCGTAAGGACGTGTTGATAAGATTAAAGAATAACGTATAGGTGTATTAACATTGATTTGAAAGTTGATGAAGATGAAGAAGATGAAGAAGAAAAAGAAAAAGAAAAATAATGAAAAAAAAAAGAAAAAGAAGCAGAAGCAGAAGCAGAAGAAGAAGCAGAAGAAGAAGAAGAGGAAACGTAACACAGATACGTGTGGTCTATTGCAGCCTTTATGAAAACTTTAGAAAGTGACAATGATTGTATTAATAAAAGAAGTAAGAATTTGAAGGACGGACAAAGCCACCACTAATATGGCGGCAGCTTCATCGAAATAGATTCTTCTTCCCCTGAAGGTAATTTTTCCTCCAACACGATGCAGACGTTTACGGGAAGGAAACAATGAATACAGATACCTGTTTATCGACGCCCCCGAGAGGTCCTTCTGCAGACGAGTCGTGTTTCTCATGTCTCGAGCAACTTTTATGAGGACGATTATGGCTGGAAATGTCGAAGGGGAGGGATGGAAGGAAGGCGGAGAGGGAAGAGGAGAGAGAGGGAATGAGGGAGATATTGGAGATAAGTCGTTAGGATGAGGGAGAGCAGGGATCGTCTCTACTAAAGTTTTCAAACTTATACATAAAATTAAACAGCATGACGAAATACTGGTCTCACTGAATTCTAAATTTTAAGTCGAAAAATCAGTCAAGAGCTGTTGCAAAATTTTAAAAGATTATTCTAGCAAAACAACAATTTGTGTAAATCACAAAACTCCAATACATCAATTATTGAATACTGAATATTTCTGCACAATAAATATAAAAGGATAATTTACTTAAATGCATAGAGATGTACTAAACTTAGAATAGAAATCCTTGAAATAGAAAAGGCAAATGAAAGAAAAAACAAAAACTCCATATAATCTATTTACACGAGGCTTACGAATCTAACGTCTTGTAGAGCATCCAAACCTTCCAGGAGTGAGTGTCCTCATTCGCTGCACATGAAAAATAGAGAAAAATATAATTCGTAGCCGTCCGGAAATCGATAAAAATAGGTACATCTTTCGTTGATTACCCAGGATGAGTCGTTCCACCAGCAAAGCACCGCGCAGTGAGAGGGACCAAGCAGGCCTCGTAGAAGAACTAAACTCCCCGGGACGTGAGGTAACTTTGAGTGGCGCAAGTGTGACCCGCCTGAAGATATGAGAGAGAAAAAAAAATACCTTCCCTTATACCTTTCACTTGAGTTAAAATTGTTTAGGTTCGATGTTTGTTCTCGTGTTGTTTATGTCAAAAACGACATGATTGAAGCCTTTTTTTCAGCTTTCTCCCTTCTTTTACTAATTTGTTTACCTATCCATCAATCCCTCCTTCCTACACTGACGAAATATATTATCATCTTGTCTTTCCTCCATTCATACAGTGCATTCTTTCCTCTCATCTCGCTTTCTCTCATTGGAAGCCTTTTGTTTCGTTTTTTTTTCTTCATAATCAAATCCAGAGAAATATCAGTTGTGTTCCTCGTTCCTTCACCTCATTCCAGTATTTATCTTAACTGTCCATTCGTCTTCATCTCTGACCGTCCACCTTTGTGTCTTTCAATCGAGTGGAGTTTTGCATCAATGTCTTTCATCATTCTCTGCATTCTTCTGCCATTTGTGTATCTATCTCTGTTTTTTCTCTTTGTTTCCTTGTTGAGAGAGAGAGAGAGAGAGAGAGAGAGAGAGAGAGAGAGAGAGAGAGAGAGAGAGAGAGAGAGAGAGAGAGAGAGAGAGAGAGAGAGAGAGAGAGAGAGAGAGAGAGAGAGAGAGAGATGCTGATAAATGGAGTCTTCGTCTGTATACCTTTGCCTGTGCTCCTTTCACCGTGTCACCTGTGCCTCGTTAATTGTCCAGGTGAGCATTGGGAAGCCCAGGCAGGTTACAAGGACCCGAGGAAGAGTTACTCGTCTTTTTTTTTTTTCCTTTCATCTTTCTTTCTTTCGCGGTTATTCTTCAAAGCTGTTATGCCAAGGGGAAGAAACATATATATTTTTTCCTTGCATTGTCGGTGTTCTGTGTTGAGAATTTATGGAGGAAGCAGGTTCTAATAAGAGAGAATAAAGTGTTTTGACAGGTGACCTAAGAGCATTCTTTTCTCTTGCCTACCTTGCCTGATGCTGTTGTTCTTGTTGTTGCTGTTACTCATGTTCCTGTTGTTCCCGTTTCTTTTCTCCTCTTCTCTCATTTCTCTTCTATTCTTTTGTCTATATCTCTTTTGTTCTTGTGGCTATTGGTCTTCTCTTTATTTGTCGTTTTTGGCACTTTTCGGTCCCAGGTCGTTGCTACTGGTCAGTCAGTGTTTTGTCTTATCTCCTCATGAATTTTTCCTCCCCGCAGGTAATGAGTTCACTCGCAAATTGTTGAAAGTCTGTTTTTTTTTTTGGTGTGTGTTTTTATCCTACTCGTTGCCCGCCACACCTTGGGTATTATATGCATCGATTCTCGCTCCTACCTGCCAATCAATCAATCAGAGAGAGAGAGAGAGAGAGAGAGAGAGAGAGAGAGAGAGAGAGAGAGAGAGAGAGAGAGAGAGAGAGAGAGAGAGAGAGAGAGAGAGAGAGAGAGAGAGACCAAGGACCATTTCTACCAAAGCTTTTCATTCACCCTCTGACAAACAAAGCATTAGACTAGGATGAGAGAGAGAGAAATAGAGAGAGAGAGAGAGAGATAGATAGATAGAGAGAGAGAGAGAGAAAAAAAAAAAGAACACCATCAAGACCAAAGCATTTCACTCTCCTCTTGACAAGCTGCATTAGAGACAAGGACTGACCTGTCGTAAAGTAGAGGAGAAGCCTGTCCTTTGCCTTATACGGTAAGAGCGTCACTGAGGCGGGAGCAGAGGAGAAGGGAGGGCAGTGGACGGCAGGGGACGAGAAGCAAACAACGATGAGAGGAAGGAGATGAAGAGAAAGAAGGTGGGAGGAGAGGAAAGGAAGGAGATGGGAGGGTGGGAAGTATTAGAGCAACAGTCATGGAGGAAGAAAGGAAGGAGGATAGTGGAGAGAGAGAGAGAGAGAGAGAGAGAGAGAGAGAGAGAGAGAGAGAGAGAGAGAGAGAGAGAGAGAGAGAGAGAGAGAGAGAGAGAGAGAGAGAGAGAGAGAGAGAGAGAGAGAGAGAGAGAGAGAAAAAAAGGAAAAAAAAAGAGAAACAGAGAGACAGACGACTGAACCAACTGACAAATGAAAAAAAAAATGATAATAGAGTATGGAAAAGGAATTAGGAGGAGATCAAACAAAATTTATTCAACGAGGAAATTGATAGAAGAGTAAGAGGCAATAAAAATAGATAATAGACAACATACAAAATGAAAAGACAAGAGACGTAGTAGACAGAAGAGGAACGAGTGTAGGTAGCCAGCCTCAGTGGATTGGTTCTTGATGATGGAGGCTTTTAAGAATGAGGAGCCTCTGTTCTTCTTTAGATTCTCTCCTTGAGCTTACCGCAGCGAGTTAAGATTTATGGACAAGTGTGAAAAAAAAAATAGTCAGTGCAATGAGTGGCTGGTGAGGAGCCTTGAGGTGCAAACAGAGATCATTGTCTTTAAGAAGGAAAACACTTGATGATAGCGATGTTCTACCAGTATTCGATTTTATAATTTTTACTTCTTATGTCAGATCGAGTTGTGCTTCCTTGTGAGACCGAAGCTTGTATGTTTTCAGAAGCTTTTTTTACTTAATCTTGTTTGATGAGGTCAGCTTGGAGATACTGTGTACACTTAGCCAAAAGCAAATCTATGTATTTTTTGCTTTATTTTTCGGTTGAGTGTGTGTATGTTCAGGTCATCACCGCCTCTGTGGACACGAGGTTGGGGAGAGGGAGAATTGCATTTTATGGAAGAATGAAAGCAGGAGAACTCCAGGATAGAGGGAGGATGGGGGACGCAACTGGATTACTGTGGTGAGCAGGCCTCGGGGAAGAAGGTGTTCGCGTGCTGTGTTTAACTTAGAGGCTAAAGTAATACCCACTCAGAAAGATAGATTAATCCCAGACAGGTGTAGCTCACAGGTGTGGAAAGGCCGGGCGGGTTTGGAAGTGATTATTAAAGCTCCAGCCTGTTAAGAAGACGGAGTGTTGCCGCGCTGGCCAAGTGGTCGGGCGGCGGCGGTGGTGGCGGCGGCACGTGCGCGGGCCTCACCACCTGGCCACCCGGACACGCCTGCCGCCCTCCGTCAACACGGGTTCAGGGGCGTATAATTTCTGGGTGCGGGGGGCGTGACCAGAGGGGCTCGAGCCAGGTGTGAGTGGGTTAACACAAATATTTGTCTGCCTTAAACATTCTAATGAAGCAATTTTCTATGACTGTGAAGACGGAGGTGCCAAAAGGGGACCGTGAAGGTGGTCTTATGAGGGGCTTAGGGGCGGGGCGTCCCTTGACGGAGGGTATGTATGTGGTGTTGCCAGTCACTTATCGCAACCTGCAATTAGGCGATTGCTGCCTGCTGCAAGGTGAGGGTTGCAGCAGCTTTCTTGCTCTGCTGGTGGAGGAATGGAGGAATTCCGCACCACGATTTCTTTCCTCTCATTTCCGAGTAAATTGTTAGTAGATTAATGTTAACAAAGCTGGTCCTGTAGGTGATGGTATCAAGGCTGTGACGGAAGACCTCCGACAAGAACACTGGAATGAGTGAATAAACACCATTAATTCTGGAGCCAACCTTCCATGATCGCCTTTGGTCGTGGCGGTGTGCTCTTCTCCTTCAGTGTCTCACTGGTTCCTCTGGGCCTGGTGGGGACGACAGTACCGGGATCATCGTGCTGTTCGCGTCCTCCACGTCCTCCGGCTGTAACTTGGCGTACGTCCAGTATTGCTGATTTACCCTAACAGGTTCCTCGCCTTGTGCGGAGATTTACCAAGAGGTTTCGGTTTGTTTACTGCCGTTTTCGCTCTATCTCCCGCCACCATCTGTTTGATAAGGTCTCCCCTTAATCCGATGCTAAGTGACACACACACACTCTCTCTTTCCATTTTCGGAGGTGCTCGCCGGTCAGCACCTCACTGGACGTTCCACAGATCCAGAAAAACCAACACAGAAATCTTACACATTCGTTGTTGAATTTCACTAGAAGTCATAGCGTTACCGGGGTGACAGAGACTTGTTAAAGCTGTCCAGTCGAGAACACTGTGTGTGTGGGAAAACCATGATGTGGGAGGTGGAAGGGATGGGGCTGCTAGGAGGCTGGGGGGAATATGCAAGCACCCTGCGCTCTTCTCAAGTGATCCTCCGGTGCCAAGTTTGGTGGTGAGGGAGATAAGAGCGGCAGGCAGTGCGTCGGCAGCGTCAGACAAGCGAAGGCGGTGAAGCGACGCGTGACCTGAGGCCACGGCTGCCACTCACTAGGGTCCCCCACAAGGCCCCGCTGCCCCGTCCGCCCGTCCGTCCCGCCCCTCGTGATTCCCAGGCGGCATACGATTCACAGGCTGCACAGGAAATCGGCGGGGCGCACAGAACCGGAAAATGTATGATGATTTTACATGTTCAGTGCTTTATTTACTTTATAATCTATCTGTTTTCCTCTTTGTTTAAGGAAGTGGTCACTGAATGGAACTTCTTTGTGGAGTCTAGGGCGTAAGAAAAAAATAAATATTTTAATGGTGGAAACAATGAATGAGTAAAAAAAACAAGGAAACTATATAAAATACCGGTTCACACTTCACCCCTTCGACAAGCACTTATTTTGATATCCTGTGTACATTCCTCTCATGCTTACCTTGATAAAGCACTTTAATCCCTTATGTGTGTACTTGCAACATTCTCAGATTCTTCCTTTCTCAAGACTGTCATTTATTTTCAAGTCCATCATTGTCTCTTACCTGTTTCTATTACCTGTTTTTATTTTATACTATTTGTATTTTTAGTCTTGTTACATTCTTCCTACTCATCTAAGGTTCATCTTTCGTGTTGTTTTTGATGAGAAATCGACGCCGTATAATCTTAGACGTCTTATTAGTGCTGAATTAATTGTCAATCAGCCATTATTGTCTTGTGGGAATAGGATCCAACACCACAACACAAGGGGCTTTTAATATGGTACTTTGTCGATACTTCATTTATAGATTTCGTGAGAGAGACAACCTGGATGTCTGTGGATATACGATAGCTGGAGAACTACACACACGCGCACACGCACACACACATACGCACACACACACACACACACACACACACACACACACACACACACACACACACACACACACACACACACACACACACACACACACACACACACACACAAGCGAGTCGTCCCTCAAAGGTAAACAAACCATAATTGGGTGAATCGTCGGTAAATGTGGCGAGACAGAACATTGATTGATATGGTGTGTCTGGCGCCTCCCCGCAGACTTGCAGGATATAAGGGGGACGCGGAAACACAGGGAGAGGAGGAGGGGGAGGAGGAGGAGGAGGAGGAGGAGATATAGAAGAAAAAGGTAAGAAGAAGAGGAGGATATGAAGAAGAAGAAGAAATAGAAGAAAAAGAAGAAGAAGAAGAAGAAGAAGAAGAAGAAGAAAAAAATGTAAAGGGGGAAGGAGGAATAGGAAAACAATAAGAAGAAGAAGAAGAAAAAGGAAAAGAAGAAGAAGAAGATTAGCAACAACAGCAACGACAACAACAACGACATAAAACGTAAACCAATAAAGGAAGGGAGGAGGAGGAGGAGGAGGAGGAGGAGGAGGAGGAGGAGGAGGAGGAGGAGGAGGAGGAGGAGGAGGAATTGAATCATCATCAACAACAAATAGCAATAATAGTAATAGCAATAATAATAAGGAGGAGGAGGAGGAGGAGGAGGAGGAGGAGGAGGAGGAGGAGGAGGAGGAGGAGGAGGAGGAGGAGGAGGAGGAGGAGGAGGAGGAGGAGGAGGAGGAGGAGGAGGAGGAGGAGGAGGAGGAAAAGGAATTGAAACATCATCAACAAGAAAACACAATAATAGTAATAGCAATAATAAACAGGAGGAGGAGGAAGAGGAGGAGGAGGAGGTGGAAGAGGAGGAGGAGGAGGAGGAGGAGGAGGAGGAGGAGGAATTGAAAGATCACCAATAGCAAACAACAATAATATTAATGATGATAATAGTAATAATAGTAATAATAATAATAATAATAATAATAATAATAAAAATAATAATAATAATAATAATAATAATAATAACAATAATAGTAATAACAATAATAATAATAATAATAATGCAATAACAATCAGATAATAAAACGATACACGACCTCCACGTTTACGATGCCAATAAAACGTTGTAACATCGGCACTAATACAAAGGAATGGCGGTGGAAGTCTGTCTACCCAATGGTCAAGAAAACAGTGGAAGAAGGAAACTCTAAAGGTAAAAGTAAATGGAAAACAATAAAATAGCGATAATAACAACAGTTAATACATCAGCTTACGCAAGGTGTCATTATAGAAAATATATGACTGTGTTCAGAGAGAGAGAGAGAGAGAGAGAGAGAGAGAGAGAGAGAGAGAGAGAGAGAGAGAGAGAGAGAGAGAGAGAGAGAGAGAGAGAGAGAGAGAGAGAGAGAGAGAGAGAGAGAGAGAGAGAGAGAGCAAAAAAAAAAAGACAAGACAAGACAAGACAACACCGCTTGTCGAAACTTTAGCTTACCATTACAATATAAATAAAACATTTTTCGACATGGCTCAAGCTTGGAAGATGAACACAACGATATATTGAGAAAATTTTATGGTACTCGTCTTGTAGAGAGGATCCTACGTTGTGTGCGATGGGGTGGACGGGATGGTGGAGGAGTACTTAGGGTGAGCGTTTGGGTCCACCTTTGTTCTGCTGAAACGCCGGGAGGAAGATGGAAATATTTCAGTGTTAAGGAAGGAGTGATGAGTTCCTATCTTGGTAGCGAAGTTCAGTGGTGTTCTGTGTGTCCTTGTGTTGGTGAGTCGTGTTGTATTTTATATCGTTATTGTGTTAAGGTGTTAGGAAGGCGTTACGTGTGTCTATGTTGGTGATTAAGAAATTTAACCCTCGTTTTGTGTGTTTTGTAATTGCACCTGCGGCCAGACACTCTTTAATCTGCCGAGTTTTTGGTCAGCGGTGCGTTACCTGTCATGTTACGTTAGGGACAGGTGAGGTGAAGAACAGCGACACCTTCACACCTGGCTGGGCACTGAGAAGACGCTATGTGGGCAAACCGAGTACCCTTTATGTACCCCTAGTCCCTACACACCTATGCGCGTCTGTCCCCCCAAAATCCTCCTCCCAAATGTACCCAGTCCTGTGTTCCTCCCTCCGCCCCTTCCTGTTTGCTCCATCCCTCTGTACTCTGACACCCACTCACATCACCTCGCATCCCCTCATCAACCCACCTGCATCCTACACCCTTGTTTGTCCTCCATAACCATGCCATCTCCGTCTTCTGTACCTGTCTCTCATCATCCCAAATACCCCTCCCCCTTGCCTCACCTTCATCGCCGCCACACTGCACCGCCGCCCACACCCACACGCCCAATTTCATGATGTCACCGCCAATAATTGCATTCCTTTCTCAGCTTTATGGTGGCGGGAACGCATGTCAACGCGCGTTTGCCGTGGCGTGTTGGGGTTGCTCTCGATATCAAGTATGTATTGGTTCTTTTATACTGCCATTTCTCCAGCCATAATCTCCTCTTGCTATACTTCACCGATCTCTTTGCTTTCATACCTCGTTCCGTTCCCGTTGATCAGTGTCGTGGAAGGCGAATACAAACCCGGATATGTATGTTTTGCCGGACCTGTGCCACCGGCTGGAGGAGCCCTCAGGGTGGCAAAGACCGTATTTAGTCCGGGCTGAATTCCCCTGTGGTCCGAACTGTATCCGTGTATCGTCACCAAGCTTAAGGGTCCTGAATGAAGCAAACTTAGCTCGACAAGTTGACACGGAGAGAATAGGAGATGGTTAAGGCAGCATTGGACGTAAAAGGAGTGTGTGAAGGGAAGTAATGGGATAGGAAGGAACAAGAGAGAAGCGATGAAGAGGTAAGTAAGTTAAGGGAAGGGAGTGACAGAAAGTGGAAGAAGAACGAAAGAACAAAGGATGAGGGAAAAACTAAAGGATATGGAAGAGTTGCATGTAGACTAAATTGGTATCAAAGGAAGGATTTATGGATGCAAATATTAAATGGAGAGAGAGAGAGAGAGAGAGAGAGAGAGAGAGAGAGAGAGAGAGAGAGAGAGAGAGAGAGAGAGAGAGAGAGAGAGAGAGAGAGAGAGAGAGAGAGAGAGAGAGAGAGAGAGAGAGAGAGAGAGTAAAAGTAAATGAATGAAGGAAACAGAAATGTGAGACAGTTTTAGTGAGGGAGAAAATAGATTGAAAAGGAACAACAGAGAAGAGGAGGCAAACAATTAGGTCTCCCTTCCAAGGAACATAGTTTAGCCTGATAATGGCGCCAGGTAACCGGTACTAATGTCCGCTTCACCCGTGCAATTAAGACCCCAAACACACCACTGGTTTGAGACAGGTCCTGAACAACTGGTCTGGCGAGATGGCAGAGTGATGGGCAGCCGTGCTCATTAATCGCTTTGTTGTTGCAGTTGTTGTCATTGTTGTTGTTGTTGTTGTTTCTATTGTAGTTGTTGTTATTGTTGTTAGCCATTCATCATTAATCATCATCTTGTTTATATTCTTATTTGTATTCTTTTCATCGTCATTACTGTTACATCAAATGATCTAAGACAGTTGATTAGTATGCTTAAGTGGCTGGTAAGATTCTTTATTTATGCATGGTGAGAGGAAGGTGAGGTGTATCTAAATAGTAGATCAGACTTATGTAGCACAAGAATCTGTGAAGACGACAACATTTGCATGTAGAATAGATAAGGGAAGAGTAGAAGATTGATGAGTGGAAGAGTTATCCAAAGGACTGAGTGATAAATTTAAAAGAAAGGCTAGTTGGATTTACGAGAGATTTGTGTCAATCAAGCGTTTGAACTTAATTAAAG
>JAPQNM010000040.1:13589963-13597463 GCA_029783475.1 Metacarcinus magister | reverse complement strand
TGTGTGTGTGTGTCAAAATCACACAAAAAATATTGGTCAGTGAACTCTACAGAGTTTGGAAGTGACATGACCGAGGTGAAGGAGAGGAGTGCCACCACCACCACCACCACCACCACCACCACCACCACCATTATCACCACCACCATTATCACCACCACCATTATCACCACCACCACCACCACCACCACCACCACCACCACCACCACCACCACCACCACCACCACCACCACCACCACCATCATCATCATCACCACCACCAAGAAGGACCTGAAGATAGTGCTTAAAGAATGCAGACGGCCGAGCATTGAGTGGTGGATGGCTGGAGTGAGTTGTGAGCCGCAGAGGTAAACCGGGGATGGTTGCAGGAATAGTTTAAACAAATATAGGAAAGCAGAAAAGTCGTCCTCGTGAACCGGCTGGCAGCTCACTGTCTACTTGTTATAATTGTTTTTAAATTGTTGTGATTGGACATGAAGTTTTCTTTGATATTTTTGAAACTTAAATATCCAAGGAAAATAAGAGAGAGAGAGAGAGAGAGAGAGAGAGAGAGAGAGAGAGAGAGAGAGAGAGAGAGAGAGAGAGAGAGAGAGAGAGAGAGAGAGAGAGAGAGAGAGAGAGAGAGAGAGAGAGAGAGAGTTACAGAAAATATTCATTGACATTATTCCAAAATCGTCTCTGTAACAAATCAAATAATGTTCACATATTCAGCTACAGGTGACTGGCTATGTCCGGGTATGCATAAATAATTACTTACACATGTATACGATATCATACATTCATAAATCCATTAGTAGATAAAAAAAAACATACATTTATCCAACCTATGAGAGTGAGGAAAGAGGAAGAGGTGAGAGGAGAGGGAAGAGTGAGAGGAAGACAGTAGGAAAGAAAAAAAGATGAAAAACAGTGGAGGAAGGGGTGAGAAGAGAAGAGAGGAAGAAGAAATGGAGGAGCTGGAGGAGAAGAAAGGTTGATCACGTGGAAACTGCATCTGGGCATGAGGAAGGAGGAGGAAGAGGAGGAGGAGGAGGAGGAGGAGGAGGAGGAGGAGGAGGAGGAGGAGGAGGAGGAGGAGGAGGAGGAGGAGGAGGAGGAGGAGGAGGAGGAGGAGGAGGAGGAGGAGGAGGAGGAGGAGGAAGACGACGGTGCCTTGACCTCCCTCGTGCTGAAGAGAGAGGGAGGAAGGAAGATACAGTACCCTCTCTCCTTCTCTATCCTTCCCTACCCTTTCTCCCTCACCACTAGCCTCCGTGGGTCTAGTAGTAGTAGTAGTAGTAGTAGTAGTAGTAGTAGTAGTAGTAGTAGTAGTAGTAGTAGTAGTAGTAGTAGTAGTAGTAGTAGTAGTAGTAGTGGTGGTGGTAGTAGTAGTAGTTTTTTTCTTCCCCCTTAATTCCGTCCTGACATCCTTTCCAGTGTGTGTGTGTGTGTGTGTGTGTGTGTGTGTGTGTGTGTGTGTGTGTGTGTGTGTGTGTGTGTGTGTGTGTGTGTTCAGATATATGACACAGCAGGAGAATGGAAAATGAAATATAACTTCAACACACACACGCACACACATACACACACACACACACACACACACACACACACACACACACATACACACATATGAAAAAAGAAATATATATAATTGAGAAGCGTAAAAGAAAATAGATAAGAGTCGAGTCATTTAACCCAAAAGTGCGCTGAGGGAAGGGAAAGTGGCGGGAAAAATAATACGACATTGTAAGTAAATAAGAAAAGTGTGAAGATTAGTGAGGAACATTGCAAACATTGATATCCTCTTCCCTCCTCCTCTTCCTCCTCCTCTTCCTCATCTTCCTCTTTATCCTACTTCTCCTCCTCCTCCTCCTCCTCTGTACCGTTTGTTCCTTCATCTGCTTCATCTTGCTTTCTTTTTTTTTATAGTTTTTTTTCTTCTTCTTTGCATCTCTATTATGATTTATTTTTTATCGCCTCTTGTCTCTCCCATTTATTCTATTTGCCCTCTTCACATTTTTTTTTTTCCTTTTTTCCTGTTTACTTTTCTTTCTGTCACCGTTCGTCTTTTATCAGCACTTTCTCCTTTCTTTTCTCTTTGCTTCCTTTTGTTATATTTTCTTCTTTTTTTTCCTAGTTTTCTTTTCTTTTTTCTATTCATGTCTCTCTTACTTTCTTTTTTCTCTATTTTTACTGATTTTCTCTTTTTTTACTTTTTTTTCGTGTTTTTGTTCTCTTACCATGCTTTTTTTTTTCTTCATTTATTATCTCTTCTCTCCTCTTCCTTATACGTTCATGTGTTATTGCAGTTATTTGCCATTATTTCCCTCTTTATCACCTATTCCTCTATGCCCATCATTCCTCTTCATCTTTTCCTTTACTTCCTAACTTTCTATTCCTAGTTTTCCTCAATTTTTTCATTCTTTCACTTATTCGTTTTTTCTAGTTTTCTTTAGCCACTCATTTTTGTTTGTGCCTTACTGAATTATTATTATTATTATTATTATTATTATTATTATTATTATTATTATTATATATATCTTAAGGTATTTCTTTTCCATTATACCTACGTCGTCTCTGCCACTCACTCACTCAATCACTCGTCTCTTTCCTTTTCTCTCTCTCTCTCTCTCTCTATCTCCTCGCTCTTCGCCGCTGCTCGTTCCTCTCTCTCTTTTTTCCTCCTCCTCCTCCTCCTCCTCCTCCTCCTCCTCCTCCTCCTCCTCCTCTCCCTTTGTGTGGTGTTATGGTGCCTTTATGGAAGTGTTTATGGCACCTCCTCCATGTGGGTCACTTTCGCTCTTTCCAAATGGTGATGTTTTAGTGTTTATTTATTACTTTTTATTTATTTATTTATTATTTTTTTGGCCTACTTGATGTTGTTGCTCGTGGTGGTGGTGGTGGTGGTGGTGGTGGTGGTGGTGGTGGTGGTGTGGTGGTGGTGGTGGTGGTGGTGGTGGTGATAGTAATGTTTTCCTGCCGTTCTGCTTGTTTTTATTTGTTGTGCAATTATTTAGTTTTTGTTTTCCTCCTTTTTCCTTTTTTTTTCTTGTGCTTGTTCTTGTTTTTTATCTTGTTCTTGTTATTTTTCTTTCTACTTGTTTCTTATTGCTAGTATCATGTTTGCTATTACTATTATTGTAATTACTATTATCATTATTATTATTATTACTATTATTATTACTATTATTATTATTATTACTATTATTATTACTACTACTACAACTACTGTACTATTAGCGTGGTGGTGGTGTACCTTACCAGTCGTTCATCTTCTCAGTCACGCAGAGGTATGCATGCAACCCATGATATTTAATACATTTTCTCTTCTATATAATAACTCACATTACTCCATTTTCTTATCTACACTTCTATTTATCTATTCTCAGTTACCCAAGAGACCGTGCAACATTTTACTCGCTCTTTTTTTCCCTTACTATTACATTCGCATTTTTTTCCCCTCCTCCCCTTCCTTCTCACATTTTCTTTGCATGGTGGTCTCTCGAGCGCTCCTCCTCGTGTTTTCTGGCCTGAGGTGAGGAGCCGTAAGAGGTGAGGGGGAGAGGAAGCGGGAGAAGGGAGGGTGGGGGAGAAAATTCCATGCTTTCACTTCAGTTGTTTAAACGCGCGCGACTCCAGAGGCAACATGCACGTCAATTTTGCAATCGGAATGCTGTATGAACAAGAGGAGAGGGAGGAGGAGGAAAAGGAGGAGAAAGAGGAGGAGGAGGAGGTATAAAATGATAGAGGAAAGGAAAAAAAAAAATTCGTGATAATAAAAGTAATAATAGTAGTAGTAGTAGCTAAGAAATGATGATGATGATGATGATGATGATGATGATGATGATGATGATGATGATGATGATGATGATGATGAGGAGGAGGAGGAGGATGAGGATGAGGAGGAGGAGGAGGAGGAGGAGAAAGAGAAAGAGGAGGAGTGGAAGGGGATTAGTGTTAGTGGAGGTAAATTATTAATGCTGAGAGCCAGTCTTGTTTCGTGGCGACTTCAATTAGTGGCGTCTGTCTGAGTGTAGGCGACGTGGAGAGAACGACTGAATATAATTAGATGAATAAATTTTTTTTTTCTCTCTCTCTCTCTCTCTCTCTCTCTCTCTCTCTCTCTCTCTCTCTCTCTCTCTCTCTCTCTCTCTCTCTCTCTCTCTCTCTCTCTCTCTCTCGTCAGGGTGAAGACAACCTTGGAGAATCTGCAGAATAGTTTGTTCCGTCTAGTATGTACACACAAGCTGCGTTCCTCAGCCTCATTAACTAACATATTGGATTACGATTTATACGAAGGGAATTTCATCCTTTACTACCCGTCAGAAATTGGTTTTTTTTTCTTCTCATATCTTTTTTGACGTTACAAATTTTCCGAACGAAGCAACTTGGCAGAGAATGAGAGGCTTGACTGTTTTTATTAATCGTAAGTTTTCCTTCATGAGTAAAGATGTGTGAAGGTTGTAATTACACCTTTATACACCAGCCTCGTTACAAGCCACATTTGGAATATGTATCGCACCTGTGCTCGCCTTACTTGGGTAAAAGTGTTGGGGAACTGGATCGCTTAGTGTTGAGTGAACTAATTGATGCCTTTCTTGCATTACACTCGGAAAAAAATGATTGGCACGTTTAACTTGATAATTTCCCTTCACTCCTTGCCAGCAAAGGAAAGTTTGAGGACATAATTATATCCATGAAATTGATTAATATTGAGGTCAATTAATTATTTTCACTTGTTATCTCCTCACGCACATGAAGCTGCAGATTGAGGTTGAAATATCCATGTAGATATTTTGTCGAGACAAACACAATTCTTTTATAAACTTACATTGTGAAAAAAAAAAACAATTTCCCACCAGCAGCCACGCATGTAAACCAATGAACACATTCAAGATTAATAATCACATTTACTTGTACAAAACAATTATTCGCTTATTTTACTCAGTGATTGGTTGAAACACACACACACACACACACACACACACACACACACACACACACACACACACACACACACACACACACACACACACACACACACACACACACACACACACACACACACACACACACACACACACATTCTCTCTCTCTCTCTCTCTCTCTCTCTCTCTCTCTCTCTCTCTCTCTCTCTCTCTCTCTCTCTCTCTCTCTCTCTCTCTCTCTCTCTCTCTCTCTCTCTCTCTCTCTCTCTCTCTCTCTCTCTCTCTCTCTCTCTCTCTCTCTCTCTCTCTCACATCTACTGATCCGTGTCTCCCTAAATGAAACAAAAAATGTACGAACATAAAAAAGAAACATCACAAGGAAAGGGAGGTGACGCCGGGACCGCAAAGAAACATAAAACAACGAGAGATAATATTTAGTGCAGAGTGAGAACATGAAGACGGATATAATAAGAGAGGTAATGACACCTCTAGAACCTGTATTTTACTAGGTTACGAGGTGCTGTAAATCTTCCATACATGTAGTTTTTTCAGTCGTACGTGACGGTGTTCGGTTTGATAATTACGTGAAAATAGCTTAAGTTCACCTGATAAGAGTACGTGGTGGTAGTGGCAGGTGATGCGAGGTGAAGAAGGGTAATGGGTAAAGCAGGTAGACCTCACACGTGGATAGTGAGGAGGAGGAGGGAGAGGAGGGAAGGAGAGAAGAGAAAGGGAAGGGTATGATCAGAGGAAGGGAGGGGCGTTGACATAGATGGAGAATTGTTTCAGCATCACGCAAATTATAGTCATTGTCTCTAAGCTCACTCATTGGCGCGGGCCTCTTGTACTTCCTCATCGTGTGGAGAGGGAAGGATGGTGGTCCGGATGGCCTCTACCCCTCCCTGTTCTCCTTCCCCCAATCGTGAAAGACGCTGCTGCTGCCCATACTACAAAATGGCATATGGGGCAGTCTCCTTGCCCCATGTGCCATTTTACAGTATATAGTACTTACAACAGTCATGTATCAGTGATGTCCCTTCTTTTGATACATTGAGAAATTGTTCTAAAGTGAAACCATGGAAGGAAACGGCTAAGGATCAAACGACTGACAGGACACTCAAGGTACTCACTTTATCAGTTGGCTCAAGTGGAGTTTAGTCGACCTTGACTGTCCTGCCACAACATATCCTGCTTGGAAGTCACTCTAATAGACTCATTCAATCATTTGAATTGTAATGGCGGCCTCCACCCTTCCTCCCTCCACATCTGCTGTCGCCTCTGGAAGATCTGCAACTTTTTATAATTAACTTATAATTGGATTTGTTATAAATTTTTAAGATATTATCAAGGCCCTTTCTAGAGGTTTTAATGTAATCAAGTCAAGCTACAACATGACAGCCTTAAAGTTTAGGACTCCTCAGCGATGAGAGTAGCAGAGTGTACGAGGCGGTGAGAGGAACGAACGGACGAAGCCTTAAAATTAGAGATTGGACAATGCGGTGTAAGTAACCAGTAAACGAGACACTTACTGGCCCTCCCATGTCCGCCATTCCTCCAACAAGGCCTTAACAACAGCAAAACCTTCCCATTGACATTGTTCTTGCTGCCCTTGATGTGCAGTTTGCCATGTTTTGGATCCGGGAACACTTGGACGGTGAACCAATCTTGCAGGTTATCGAGATGGATCTTATCAGGCCTTCACAGCCAATCCATGAATCTCCTAGGCATCAGGGTGCACCTCTTTAACGCGGTTGGCCTCATCGTCTTCTCTTTCACTGTTCATAATTGATACTTCGGGGTATCCGTCCCCGTCAGAGGGTGCATCTTGCACCCCGTCCTTGTCCACCACGTTGATGGGGACGCAAACCTTGGGAGACTCGTCCCGTACTGGAATGTCTTCGTGGTGGCGGGGAACCCCGTCCGCCGCACCAGTGATATTGTTCTCCACTGGTACAACACTGGTGTCCAATGGGTGTGAGTCATCCAGGACTCTCTTCTTGTGGGACTTCTTGGAGGCAGCAAACTTGCGAGCCAGCTTGTGTTACCGCTTCAGTCGTGTTTGCCTGAATCTTGAAGACGACATAGTGCTAATACGTTATCTGTGTGTGTGTGTGTGTGTGTGTGTGTGTGTGTGTGTGTGTGTGTGTGTGTGTGTGTGTGTGTGTGTGTGTGTGTGTGTGTGTGTGTGTGTGTGTGTGTGTGTGTGTATGTGTGTGTATATTACATCTATCAATAAAGAAATCATGGTTGGAGAATCCAAGCACACAAGAGAGAGAGAGAGAGAGAGAGAGAGAGAGAGAGAGAGAGAGAGAGAGAGAGTCAATGCACGAGAGTCAACGTACGAGAGAGAGAGAGAGAGAGAGAGAGAGAGAGAGAGAGAGAGAGAGAGAGAGAGAGAGAGAGAGAGAGAGAGAGAGAGAGAGAGAGAAGAGAGAGAGAGAGAGAGAGAGAGAGAGAGAGAGAGAGAGTGTCAATGCACGAGAGTCAACGCACGAGAGAGAGTCAACGTACGAGAGAGAGAGAGAGAGAGAGAGAGAGAGAGAGAGAGAGAGAGAGAGAGAGAGAGAGAGAGAGAGAGAGAGAGAGAGAGTCAACG
>JAPQNM010000040.1:13567463-13574963 GCA_029783475.1 Metacarcinus magister | reverse complement strand
ATTGGCAGTAGTTTACAGACACACACACACACACACACACACACACACACACACACACACACACACACACACACACACACACACACACACACACACACACACACACACACACACACACACACACACACACACACACACACACACACACACACACACACACACACACAGAGCTGCCCTTTGCGAGCGAGCAGAAAGGAAAACACAATGACCGCCTTTATGTCTCGTTGGTGGGTGTGTTGCTCTACCTGGCCTCGCCCCACCTGTGTACCTGTCGCCCCATAGGATACAGCCCCACGTCTTTATAGCTTCCCTTCCACCTCCCTCTACCATTCCCTCACTTATCCTTCCTCTTCCTTCCTTCTCCCACTTCGCCCTCCTCCTTCCTGTTCCCACTACCTCCTCTTCCTCCTCCTTCCCCCTCCTTCCTCCTCCTTCCTCCTCCTTCCTCCTCCTCTGCCTCCCCCCCCCTTTCCCACAGTCATAAATGGCTCACTAGACAACGGAAGAGAAAGAGAATCGTGTAGGGAACATGCTCGTCATGGTAGTTATGTTGCTATAAATCTTTCTCTTAATGCTTTAAGAAGAAAAAAACAACTTTCTTTTTATGCTCCGAATATTTTTCTTCAACTTCAATTTTTATTTTTCATTTACAAGTTCTCTTTTTTTTTTCTGTGGTAAGAAGAATGTTCACTGTAAAAAGTAGTTCTGTGAAGAATTTTTAGTTGCAAAAGCTTCATTCCTGTCGTCATGCCAAAATAATAATAATTATTGTAAAAATAGAAGAAAAACAAAGAAAAAAAGAAAACTCATATGCGTTCTTCCTTCTTCATTTGGTGCTTGTGACTTGGCTGGGGCTGTGAGGGAGTCTAGTCACGTAACTGCCGAAGGACCTTTCTGACACCTTCACCACGATTCTCTATTCCTGCTCCCTCCCGGACATCCTCGGCGGGGCGCGGCTGATGGCTTCGTCCTCTTCGTTAGGGAGGATCCGAAACTTACCTATGCATTTCTTAAAGTCAGGTGGCAAAGGACGTAAAAAAGCTTGAGTGACGAGGAGTGCGTGTTGCCACCGCCCCTTATGTGTTCCCGCACCTTATTTGGATGGGGATTGACACACTGCATTTGGCTCACTGTAAGTCTTTTTATCTTATTATTTAGTCCTTGTAGAAGCTTTGAATGCCTTTCTGGGCAGTACGTACGTGCATGTAAGACCTTCTTGCATCGCCCCTCATTTTCTCCCTTCTCTCCATCTTGTCTCATTTATTCAGGTTTCTCCAATTATTTTTATTCGCCAGTGATCCTCCATCCTACTCTTATTGGGTTCACTTAATTTCTTATTTCTTCTTATCTCCCGCATCGGATCATCACTCTTGGCCCCGTCCCCAGGCAACCGAGCAAAAAGCCAAAGTTGTGTGCTGGGCGTGTTATCTCCGCCGAACCTTTATCATTGCCGCTATCTTATGCACAGTAAGTAAGTGAGAGAGGGCTGGAGGATAAGGAGGAGGAGGAGGAGGAGGAGAGAGACGTAGAAGAAGAAGAAGAGGCGGAAAAGGAGAATAGAGTGAGAAAAAAGGGAGATGGAGTGCCACCCTCATTTCTCAGGTAGCAAAAGGACGATGCTTGTGGTGCAGCGATGAACATTTTTGCGACGAACTCTTCCTCCTCCTCCTCCTCCTCCTCCTCCTCCTCCTCCTCCTCCTCCTCCTCCTCCTCCTCCTCCTCCTCCTCCTCCTCCTCCTCCTCCTCCTCTTTCTCTCACCTGTCAGCCAGTGTCAGGTGTAAGTACTAGGGCGGATGAACTCGGCTCCGTAGGGAATCATTGTTTCGTGGAGGGCATAATTATGGGGCTGGATCCTTTAATTTACGATAAGGCTGCGCGCTGAAAGATGTGACGCGTATGTGGTAGAAAAAAAAAAAGATAATTAAGGTGAATGAGAATGGGTAATCAACGCCAGATTGTAGCAACACCTGAATTCTCTCTCGTTTGTGTTGTGAGAAGTGAAAAGCTGGTGAAGATTTAGCTCCGCACACCTGGCTGCTATCTAAGTCACCTGGCCACACACCTGCAGCTTAAAGGTGATGAAGGTATTAACAGCACCCACAAGGCTATTAAGAGAATGGAACCTAATTACGTCTTTCCCACCATCTCTCTCTCTCTCTTTTTTTTTTTTTTATATTCGTTACAATGAAACGTTCAGTGATGTTTAATGCGGCATTGTTTTGTTTTGTTCAATGTTTTTGTTTTATATATTTTTACTTATTTTTTCTAGGATTTATTGGTGGTTAATGATTACTCAGGTTGGGAATGATACACACACACACACACACACACACACACACACACACACACACACACACACACACACACACACACACACACACACACACACACACACACACACGCATGCATGCACACGTACAAACACACAATGCCCTCACCTAAAGTTATGTGTTCATCCCGTCGTAAATTACACTTGTTTAAAGGTGCTCGACTCTTATACTCTCTCTCTCTCTCTCTCTCTCTCTCTCTCTCTCTCTCTCTCTCTCTCTCTCTCTCTCTCTCTCTCTCTCTCTCTCTCTCTCTCTCTCTCTCTCTCTCTCTCTCTCTCTCTTTCTCTCTTTCGCACACACACACACTGATGCCGCGTCAAAAAAAAAGAAAAAAAAAAAGTTCCCCCGTCAGACTGTGGTAAAGGTCGCTAGTAGGACATGGAACCGGACATTGAGGTAGCACAACAGAGGTAGGTGTTCACGTGGACACTTTGGGCACCTCAGGCTAACAGCAAAGTAAGGGGGAAAAACATTTGAATAATAATTTTTTTCTCCTTATAAACATTACAGATGAACTTTCCTCATGTTCAACCCCTTAATTAGTGTTTATTTTCTTTTATAATCTTGGCTTTGTTCTGAGAGTGTTATTATTTTTTTGTATGTTTATCAGGAGGATGGGAACGAGGGAGATAAAGAGAAGGATGATACAAAGTACGAGGAAAACAAGGAATAATTGTCGTTGCTGATAGTGCTGTCCTCTCCGCGGGGTAGAATTAACGTAAAGCAAGTGTGATGGGAGGGTGACGTCCCTCCGCCAGCTGGGACGAGCCAAGGGTGGGGGAAGGAGGAGCGAGGAGGGAGGGCGAGGGATGGCGGGGTGGTGAGGCGGGGTATTCATGGTGGGAGGTGTTTGTGAGATGACTGACGATCGGGAGGCATGGAGAAGGGTAGCAGCGCTGGGGGTGCTTGCAACATCAAACACACACACACACACACACACACACACACACACACACACACACACACACACACACACACACACACACACACACGTATGCATGTGTGTGTTTGCCAGTTTTCTTTGAGGGACTGTTGATTTCATGTTTATTATTATCGCCTTTATTTGTGTTTTTTATTTCAAACACCACCACCACCACCACCACCACCACCACCACCACCACCACCACCACCACCACCACCACCACCACCACCACCACCACCACCACCACCACCACCACCACCACCAATGTAACAACAACAACAACAACTACTACTACATCAACAACAACAAAAATAAGAAAGACAACATACCTGACATGGCTTGGGGAATGGAAAAAAATGCATACGACAGGTGTGTGTGTGTGTGTGTGTGTGTGTGTGTGTGTGTGTGTGTGTGTGTGTGTGTGTGTGTGTGTGTGTGTGTGTGTGTGTGTGTGTGTGTGTGTGTGTGTGTGTGTGTGTGTGTGTGTGTGTGTGTGTGTTTGTATGTGTGTATATATGTATGCAATTATATATGTAGTGTGTGCGTGTGTGTGTTTAAGTGTATATATGTGTTTGCATGTATGTATGTGTGTGTATATATATATATATATATATATATATATATATATATATATATATATATGCATGTATATGTAGTTTGTATGTATGTGTGTGTGTGTGTGTGTGTGTGTGTGTGTGTGTATGTGTGTGTGTGTGTGTGTGTGTGTGTGTGTGTGTGTGTGTGTGTGTGTGTGTGTGTGTGTGTGTGTGTGTGTGTGTGTGTGTTGCATCCTGGTAGCCGTCGCAGCTCGGCCTCAAGAGGGAGTCACAAAGGTCACCCTGCTGGCCCGCCGTCGTATATCCTGCCAACTTAATTGTTCATTCTCCGAGGCCGGGGCCGCGCGAGGGACGTTCGTCTGATAAAATTCATAGAGGTATAAAGGACCCTGAACGGTGAGCTGACGCTGTCGAGTTGGGCTCTGCGGGTAGGGGGTAGGAGGGGGTGCTCCCAGCGCCATGAGCTGGTGTGTTGCCGCTCCGGGCATCCAGGGCAGGTGGACTGTTGCGCCATTGCGAGCCGACCCGGAGAGGCAGCGTGTCACGGGCGTAGGACGACTTACCTCTCGCGACCTGGAATGCATTGGACTCAGTGCCAAGGCTGATTAGATGGCAAAGGTGAGGAAGACAAGTGGCCTCTCGTAAACTTAATCTCGTGCGTCGCTCCACTCAATGAATAGTAATAATAGTATATATATATATATATATATATATATATATATATATATATATATATATATATATATATATATATAAATGAAGCTAGACAGAAAGATGGAAATAAACTTCAGTTTGGTAGACAGGAGAGCCTGTTGGCCGCACGTATTTGGCATTATGTCGGACGTCTGGCCACTCCCGAGGCGTCGCAGGCGTGCGTGGACGGGAAATCCGGATTTTGCTTGACCTGCCTTGGCCATGACGTCAAAACATCCAAATTTCAAACTTTTTCCCAAACTATCAAAATTTTTTTGGTGAATACCATTTTTAAATATCCGAGGAAATTAGAAGTAGTTTGAGCAAACATTGTAATTTTCTTTACTGACCATTATTTTCCCCGCAGAGATGAATAAACGAGGCATCTGGCAGGTGCAGGTAGCTTGGAGGCGTGGATGGGGAGCCGAGGGTGTGAAACCTTGATGGTGGACGTGGTGGCGTAGAGACGTTGGCGATGTGGCAACTTTGGTGGAATGTGACGGGTGGGGGTGGGGATGACGGAGGTCTGAAGTAATCTTGACTCAGCGACCGACAGGCAATTAGTGGATCAGCGAAGCGTCAGCACCTGTTTGCAGCAGGTGGGCAGGCGAGGCAGGTGGGCCGGGTGGTGCTGCCGAACTCAGCGTGAGAACACCAAAGAACAAGAACAAAAATATGCTGAGCGTCGCATTGGCCTGAATTGGTGGCGTGTAATGCGTGCTTCCTCTTCAGTCCTCCTGTTGGTGGCTTGCTCTTTTTCCATGCAGGTTTTTGTCAGCACTACATTATACAAGTCATGTTTATTAGTTAGGCAGTATTGATCGATATTACTTGAACTTAATACCAACTCATTTTAAACTCTCTGCACCTCGTTGAACCACCGCTTCTCAAATTTTTCAAAGTGCCTATTTATTTTTGTTTACGCCTCTTTCTCTAGCCTCCTCCATTCCCTTCCTCCCTTTCCTTCTCACCCGCACTCCACACACTCCTTTCCCCTTCCTCAACGCGGTAGGGGGTCCAGTGGTCATATCCCTTCTCTCCCTCCCACCACCCCCTCCACCTGGCGATCAAGAGCCGCTCCTTGTCGCCTGAACCCAGTTGGCCATCACACCACCGCCAAAGGAATCCAGTCCTGATGTCCAAATGTGTCCAGCCATAATTAATTCTCTCTCTCTCTCTCTCTCTCTCTCTCTTCTCTCTCTCTTTCTCTCTCTCTTTTTCTCTCGTTATCCTTGTCTTCCTATTCCTCCTATTACCCCCCCCCCTCTATCACCTTCTTTTGATCATCCCGAGATTGCGCCAAAATGGGAATGAAGGACAGAGAGCAGAGCCATTTGCGTTCTGTCTCTCTTATTTATTTATTCCTTAGCATTTTTTTTTTTTTGTGTGTGTGTGCGACTACTCGAGAAGCAAGTTTTTCCTCGCTGCCAGAGCTTCATCAGGCACCACCACTACCAACACCACCACCACCACCACCACCACCACCACACCCACCACCAACACCACCACAACTACTACTACCACTCACACCAACTCCACCGCCGCTACAAACAGAATTAACAACGGAAATAAAACAGTGAGGCTGAAACCACACAATAAAGACTATACCATCACCACCACCACCACCACCACCACCACCACCACCACCACCACCACCACCACCACCACCGAAGATGAGCGTTCAGAGTAGCATGGCGCCTCAAGGGTCGTTTTTATCCGCGTGCTTCCATTCGTGGGACCTTGAAGTGCAGGTGAGGCCAAGCAGGTGAGGGTGTTCAGCAGGGGTTCTCTTGCCTCGACGGGGTACACTGGGAAGGGTGTCAAATAGCAGGAGGAGGAGGGAGAGGAAGAAGAAAGTGAAGAAGCAAAAAGAAAATAATAAGATAACCAAACGTGCAAGAGGAAGGAAAAAGTGAAGGCAAGGAGAGTAACCTAGTAACACGGAATAATATAAGGAAATGGAAGTGTAAGCAGAGATAATGAAGGAGGAAGAGAAGGAAGCGGAGGAGGAGGAGGAGGAGGAGGAGGAGGAGGAGGAGGAGGAGGAGGGTCACTGCAGAAGGGAGGGATGAGGGAGGTATTATGATTAAGAAGAGGAGGAGGAGGAGGAGGAGGAGAAGGGAGAAGAATGCCTCTGCTCACTTGACCATGTCTCTCGCAAACCTCAAGATTCCTGCTTCCCCATAATAGGAAATGGAGGAGCGTAGTCTATCTCCATCGCCTCCCTCACCTCCTCCCACCCTCACCACATCCTTCCACACGCCCACTCCCTGCAGCCTCCTACCCTTCCCCGTTCCCCCCATCACTCTGCTCTCCCTCCTCCCCACTTCCACCCTGTCCCATCCACTGCTGTCCTCTCGGTATTGCAGCTTCACACACATCATTTGAGTCACCTTCACGTCACCTCCACGAAACGTTCTTTATCCAATCCTAGTCTCATAGTTTTTATCAGCCTTTATCAGTCTTCCTCCATCAGCATCGTTTTAACCTTTTTTTCGTCTCACCTTCCCATGTAGACTTGTTCATCCCACTCCTTCACTTCTCTTTCTCTTACGTAGCCCTTCGAATCTCCTCCTCCTCTTGCTCTTCATTCTTCTCCTTCGCCATCGCCAATAAAGTTTGGTGCATTCTAACCCTTGCCATCAGGTATGTCTTCCCATCAAACCCCCGCATCCCGCCACTCCCTTCCTTTTCGACCTCTCATTCCAGTCTACAATCCATCTTCGTCCACCTACTTGTCCCTCTCATCTTGACGTCTCCGCCCATACCTCTTCTCCCCACAATACATCCAACACTATATATGTTCCTTCCTCCCATACTCTGTCCTCTTTCCTGCCACCCTCATCTCCCTCCTCCTCCTCCTCTTTCACCTCATCTCTTTCTCTCCACCACCTCCTCCTTCCTCTCTGCTATGCTTGAACACGAAAGTAGTTTATGTTTTATTTGCTTCTTCACGTACATGACACGCTTCTGTAAGGTACAATTTTGTCGATAATG
>JAPQNM010000040.1:13557463-13562463 GCA_029783475.1 Metacarcinus magister | reverse complement strand
ACACACACACACACACACACACACACACACACACACACACACACACACACACACACACACACACACACACACACACACACACACACACACACACACACACATACACACACACACACATACACACACACACACACACGCACACACACACACGCACACGCACGCACACACACACACACACACACACACACACACACACACACACACACACACATACACACACACACACACACACATACACACACACACACACACACACACACACACACACATACGCACACACACACACACATCCACCCACGCGCGCGCGCACACACACACACACACACACACACACACACACACACACACACACACACACACACACACACACACACACACACACACACACACACACACACAGCTCCCGTGGGTCAGTGGTTAACACCCTCACCTGTCAACCGGCAAGGCGTAGGTTCGAATCCCGCTCAGATCGCTAAGGATTTTTCACTGACTGCTAGTGGTTACTGTCACCCTTGAGCAAGGGGATGGAGGTGTGTGATGTGTGAGTGGTCTCAGTCTAACACACAGATCCGTCTCTATGAGCTCTGAGCTCCTTCGAGGAGGGTGATGGTTGACGATCACGAGCTCAGCGCGTGATCCTCCAGACCATGGTGAATAACACACATACGTTTGCTATAATGTCTCGGTAAACAGATGAAAAATAAGATTTTATTTTCCCAGAGCTTCATTATTTCTGTCTTTCCTTGTGATTACGTAACCATCCACGTACCACCACACACGTACGTGCGCCTCCGTGCAAGACACAGTCCCGACAGGTGGTATTACTTTACCTGAAATTACGAGTGGAAGTTCATCGAGCAAAAATTCGTAACGCTATAATGATTTAAATTTTTCGTTTTTGTAAGTTAAGAGTTAAGAGTTTTATTTCCTATTTTTAAACCTTGTAAATATGAGGTTCTAGTAACAAAAAATTTTTTGTTAGAAAGCTTTAAGATTTTCAACACTGAATTTGATGATCCAAGGATTAATCGTATATGTATATATATATATATATATATATATATATATATATATATATATATATATATATATATATATATATATATATGCATTGTCTTTTTAAGTGTAGTGTCCTGGAAGTGATTTCGGGGATATTTTACAAGTAGGTTTACGTTACCCTTCGCTTGGTCCAGCTGATCAACATTACGTTTATTTACTTCTGGCGTATTTTGATGATCGGAAATATTCATCCATTACTAATAAGTGTCTGGATCCTAAGTAGTGAAAGTTGGTAGAAAGAAACGTGGACAGACATTTTCTTTTTATAACTATGCCAATAACAAGGCGCAGAGGCGGGGAGAGAGTAATGTCTCCCAGAACCCTAATGCCTTATCTTGGCTCTCTTTTTTTAGTAAGGATAAAGTCAGGTATATAAATAGATAGATAGATGCCAATAGCATAAATATATTTCGGTATTTGGACCATACTAGTCAATGTTCACTCGATTATTGTGTTTCGCTTGGTTGCTATTCATCCTTTGTCATTATTCAACAACCCTAGATCAATGGAAGAATTTCTCGACTTAACATTTCCTAGTGTAGCAATATTTATAATTTTTCCCTGACAGCCGCAGCAACAGGTGCACGCAGGCGGCGAGGTGGAGGCTCACCTAAACACTGTTACAAATAAGCCGTTTTGGCCACACCTTTACGGTACGGTAGTGTGTGATAGGCTGAACCCCCACTGAGCCCTTGATGTGAACTTTCAGCCAGCGCCTCCACATCATCTCCACCACCCTCACCACCACCACCACCACCACCACCTACCTGCCTTTTGCTTTTAAGACCCCTACAGTGACTTACCGCGGCCACAATCACTGCTTATACGACCATCATCGCTCACTGCTTGATAGAAAGGTAAATAACACTTTATTTCAGTAGACTGTGTGGTTACCTGGATACCGCTGATACTCATCTATCGATAAATTTTCACAAGGGTCTTAAGTAACGTGGTGGCCATGTTTGGCATAAATCTGTTTGTTATCGCACCTTTTTGGAGTCCATGCCGCCCATCGCATTTTTCATGTGTAGTAGCCGCGCCGGAGGATGCTGAATTGATGGCAGCACGGCCAGGGGTACGTACGTGGTGTGTACTCGGTCTGACACTGCACAGGCACGTACTGGACAGCGCAGACCCTTGACCGTTTACCTCCCATTACCAGCTGGCGTTGACCCCGGCGTCACACCGGTCCGTACCGTCTCTCAGCCATCTCAGTAATGAAGCAGCGGGGAACACAAGTCTTGTTCTCCGTGTTTAAGTTCATGCAATAAGTAGTGTGTCATGTATGCTCAGAATCTGTCATGAGGATGAGGTGGTCATTAAGAAGAAAATACACGACGCTGCAGGATTGTTTATCCTTGCTTGACGCGTTTTTCTTGCTGTTACAGGCAGTAAATTAAAAAAAAAAAACCGGCCAGTAATCAAATTCATAGACTCTTGGCCTGAAGTATGATAGAAAAACAACCACGCATCCAGTTTGTTTGTGGTAATTCATCAGGTGTTCCGTCTCACTTGGCTGGGCTGGACCGTCAGGTGGGTGATCACTCACTCAGTCCTGCTAAACACCGGGGTGACGCGCAGGTGATGCTCAGGAACACAACAATTACTGACGCCGCTCGCCGGGCAGGTGGCTCACTGAGGGAAGTAATTGCGTCGCGATGAGGCAGCACTTTACGGCTCAGGATCTGCTCGCCGCCAAACACTGTACACGGGCCTGAGCTGCAGGACTCGTTGCTCTATGCTACACCTGCATCCATGCCGCAGCCTCGTGTGTCTTGATGAAGAGGCTTAATTGAGTGTCTTAAAACCCTCTTATCCCACTCTTAACTTGACGAACATCTTCCTCCTCCTCCTCTTCCAACTCCTCCTCCTCATTACAATCTCTTTCCTGGCTTATCTTTCTTCTTTATGTCCTTACCTCTCTCTCTGCCTCTTCTTCCTCCTCGACTTTGCATCGCATTCTCCTCTCTCCTCCTCCTCTTCCTCCTCCTCTTCCTCCTCCTCCTCCTCCTCCTCCTCCTCCTCCTCCTCCTCTTCCTCTTCCTCCTCTCCTCCTCCTCCTCCTCCTCCTCCTCCTCCTCCTCCTCCTCCTCCTCCTCCTCCCCTCCTCCTCCTCCTCCTCCTCCTCCTCCTCCTCCTCCTCCTCCTCCTCCTCCTCCTCCTCCTCCTCCTCCTCCTCCTCCTCCTCCTCCTCCTCTTCCTCCTCCTCCTCCTCGCCCACTCAAATCTACAAAATATAAATTTCAAGAACATTAACTTCCACCTGAATCACCTGAGGCGGCAGTGTGAGGCCGAGGGAACGAAGGAAGCTTGGAGGGACAAGGAGGGAACCCACGGCCGAAAGGAAGCGTTTGAAGTGTTTTGTGAAGGGAAGGAGGGAGGTGGAGGGTGATTTTCATCATATGGTTGTCATTCAGTTCTTACCCTAAAACATGGTTACACGTCTTCTTCCTCCCTCTCAACCTTCTTTTAACACTTCTTTTCAGGTATAGGTACAGGTGACTGATGTCCTTGTTACACACACCTGGATGCTGTACCGTACCTTACCTTTCCTCTCTTCGCTCCTTACCTTTCTCATTTTTACCTCTTCCCCTTTTCCCTTCTCCTCCCCACCCATCACTTCCCTCGTGTAGGTGCAGATCGGTGGGGTGTTATTATTATGTTGTAGATGGTGACGCCGTGATATTAAGAGCATGATGAGAAATTGGGAAGCGAAAAACAATCATGTAAGAGAATTTCAGCGTGTCGACACACACACACACACACACACACACACACACACACACACACACACACACACACACACACACACACACACACACACACACACACACACACACAGGACGAACACAAAAGTCATACAACAACTGTGGAAAGATAAACAAAAATAAAATATAAAAGAAACTGCATTCTGGACACCATCATGCTGACGGGGATGACGAATTTGGGCATTTTTAGGACATTTCGACTCTCCTTATTGCAAGGACACATACCTATGAAAGAGATGAAAGAGTGTAGTTACTGGTTGACTCTTGCATTAGGGAGATGGACAGAATAGAGATTATTTTTTTTTCTCGCTCTCTCTCTCTCTCTCTCTCTCTCTCTCTCTCTCTCTCTCTCTCTCTCTCTCTCTCTCTCTCTCTCTCTCTCTCTCTCTCTCTCTCTCTCTCTCTCTCTCTCTCTCTCTCTCTCTCTCTCTCTCTCTCTCTCTCTCTTTCTCTCGCTCCTTACCCCTTGTTTTCACTTCTTTCCCATTAACATCTCTCCCTCTATCTCATCCATCCCACACCTTTTCTTCCATTAGGGAGGGGGACTGGAAATGTCTCCAGGACATGGAATGTTCAGGGGAACAGGAAGGGGACTGGAAATGTCCCGAGGAAGTGGAATGTTCAGGGGAAGAGAAAGGGGACTGGAAATGTCTCCAGGGCATGGAATGTTCAGGGGAAGAGGAAGGGGACTGGAAATGTCTCCAGGACATGGAACAGAAAGGGGACTGGAAATGTCTCCAGGACATGGAACAGAAAGGGGACTGAAATGTCTCCAGGACATGGAACAGAAAGGGGACTGGAAATGTCTCCAGGACATGGAATGATCAGGGGAAGAGGAAGGGGACTGGAAATGTCTCCAGGACAAGGAATGTTCAGGGGAAGAGGAAGGGGACTGGAAATGTCTCCAGGACATGGAATGTTCAGGGGAACAGGAAGGGGACTGGAAATGTCTCCAGGACATGGAATGTTCAGGGGAACAGGAAGGGGACTGGAAATGTCCCGAGGACGTGGAACAGAAATAGCACGAGGAAGGGGAACTGGAATGACAAGAGGGAAGGGATACGGAAGAGGAAGGTGGTGTGGATAGACAAGAGGATACTCACGACAAGGAAGACGATCAAACAATGGATAGTGAACACAATGAACAAGGAAACAGAAACAATAATTCCTGAC
>JAPQNM010000040.1:13532463-13552463 GCA_029783475.1 Metacarcinus magister | reverse complement strand
CTCTCCTCCTGTGCCGCCGCCATTGTCCGCCGCTGTATCGCCCCTGACATCTATATCCCAACTGTGTTCCGGCCCGATTGTCTTGTCCGGGGAGGGAGAAGCCTTGCATGCATTACTGGGACGGGCACGACCGCTTCTTCCCTCATCTTCTTTCCCCTCCCTTCATTTCCTTACGTTTTTCTTGCCTTTTTCCTTGCCTTTTTCCCATTATGCTTCTCTTATATTTTCTCCCTATGCCTCTCCTGTTTCTCCTTTCCCTCCTTGTCTCTGCCTCTTCTCTGCCTACGTATTTCTGAATTCCCTGCTCATTTCATCCTCTCTCCCTCCCTTGTCCTTCCTATCTTCTCTCCTCCCTACCCATTTCTCCTCCCCATAACTCTTCTTCCTATTCTTTCCATCCCTTCCTCTGTACCTCCCATGTGACTCCCATACCTCACCCCTTCCCAATTATCTCCTCTCCTAGCCTTCCCTTTCCTTCCCTCTTTTCAAACCTTTACCTTCTTCCCTCTTCGTCCTTCCTCCCATCGTTGCCTATATCTTCCTTCGCACATCTTTCCCTTCGCTATCCATCCCATGTCTCCTTCCCTTCTCTCCTCCCTACCTCTCTCTCCCCTCCCTGCCTCCTTCTCCCCGCCTCGCCTCCTTTCCTATGTATGTTGCCACGCACGTTCCTTGTGTTCGTGTGCTCAGGGGGTCAGCCAAGGCGTTAGATGAGAAACATGTTGATTAACTGTTTAGAAGCTTGATTTACTAGGGCAGCTCTGATTGCTCTCTCACCCCTCATCCCCCTCTTACTACCCCTCTTCTCTCTCGTACTCCCACTCATCCCCTCTCACTCCCTGCACCCCTATTCACTCCCTCGCTCATATAAATGCGATGGGCTATCTACACGCTGACTAAGTGTACGAAAACCTTGGCACGGGTAGCTTTTATTTATTTAGTGTCGTGTGTGTGTGTGTGTGTGTGTGTGTGTGTGTGTGTGTGTGTGTGTGTGTGTGTGTGTGTGTGTGTGTGTGTGTGTGTGTGTGTGTGTGTGTGTGTGTGTGTGTGTACTCAACAGCGTACCGAAGTGTGCACGTGAAGAGGTCGCCGTGTGAGTTTCCATGTGCATTATGTTAGCATAAGAAGACAGGTATGTACGTGCATACCAGTGTGTGTGTGTGTGTGTGTGTGTGTGTGTGTGTGTGTGTGTGTGTGTGTGTGTGTGTGTGTGTGTGTGTGTGTGTGTGTCCATGCAACAAGAATGCGTCTCCTTGATTGCATACACACACACACACACACACACACACACACACACACACACACACACACACACACACACACACATACACACACACACACACACACACACATACACACACACACACACACACACACACACACACACACACACACACACACACACACACACACACACACACACACACACACACACACACACACATACACATACACACGGCGCCCAATGTATACATGAACATCCATCAGGCGACTGTGAGTGTTCGTGTGGCGCCGGCTGCTTTTTTTAACACCGTGGAAGGAATGAACCTTCGAAGGGCACCACCTCGGGGCCGCCTGACAGGACGACGACCACGATGATGATGAAGGAAAATACACTCTGGGGTTTTATAGTGAAGACGTGAAGGAGTAGCTGACGAAGTGATAATGTTGATGGTGTGTGTGTATGTATATATGTGTGTGTGTGTGTGTGTGTGTGTGTGTGTGTGTGTGTGTGTGTGTGTGTGTGTGTGTGTGTGTGTGTGTGTGTGTGTGTGTGTGTGTGTGTGTGTGTGTGTGTGTGTGTACAGGCAACCTTCTCTCTCCACCTCCTGTTTACATCTCGGGCGTCACACACACTACCGCGGTATTAATTCTCCCTCAAGAAATAATAAATACAACGCCAACACAATAAACCAGGTTATTTATATTTATCGCAAGTTTTTCCCTTCCTCATATAAATAACCTTTTTCTTCTCATAATTTTTTCCCGACTCAAAGACCGATTTATATGTTTAAGTCAAATTCTTCATCCTAAACTTATTAATTTTTTGCATTTTTTTTTTCTTTTTTTTTTTTTTTTTTTAGTGAATCGGGAAAATCGAGAGAGAAACGACTTGAATCCTGCCTCACCTCCTTCAGTGCCTTCGTCAGTCAGTCTTGTAAATAATACGCAGTCAACACTATCTCCTTCTTAGGCTTCTTCTCAAGTTATACGTCGCTGTTATCTTAGGTAATCATAGCTTTCTTCTCCTCATATCTCCTTCTCTTCTCCTCTTCTTCTTCTCCATCTTCTTCTATCTAACTTTTTTACCTCCTCCTCTTTCTCCTTCTCCTATCCTTCATCGCACCTTGCCGCCCTATCATCATTCCGGGTTATCATCTTTCTCTTCATCTCCCCTCATTACACCTGCCATTATTCTCGTCTTTCTCATCTCCACTGCCACAATAACCTTCTTATCCCCTATGTTTTTCCTCCTCCTCTTCCTCCTCCTCCTCTTAACTTACGAAATGTCGATTCAAAAGACGTCGCTAGTGGCCTGACATCGCTTGCCAGGAAGTAGTGGTAGCAGTAGTGGTAGTGACAGTAGTGATAGTCTGGTCTAAAAGATTTCCATGATTTTTTATTTCATAGTGCATGGTTGGCCTTCCGAATTCCTGCCAGCCATGGCTGGTGGGAGAAGCCTTCATCCTTACTATCCTGTATCCTTCACTCTAGATTAGATAGTGTAGTCTCACAAACAGCCTCGTAAGGGCCAGCAGGCCTGTTGCTGTTTGTTCTTCCTATGTGTTCCTATGTGTTCCTCCTCCTCCTCCTCCTCCTCTTTCTCTGTCCTCTTTAACTGTTTCATGCACTTACGTCTTATTCTTCTGTTAGTGTCTCATATCTCTTTATGGTTATTGCATTTTCTTTATATTTTGATTTGGTGAACATTAATGCAAAGAGATCACCACCACCACCACCACCACCACCACCACCACCACCACCACCACCACCACCACCACCACCACCACCACCACCATCAACATTAACAACAACAACAACAATAGCAACGACGACAACAACAACAACAACAACAAAACTCTTCCCACTCCAATTAATTTCGTGTACCATAAACATCTTACTTGCGACTTATGAACACTCAAAAAAAATATAACTGATAGCAAGCTGGTCTCTGCTGTGTTCGTACATACATATTTATATACATTAAGTGCGCCCACACACTGACACACACACACACACACACACACACACACACACACACACACACACACACACACACACACACACACACACACACACACACACACACACACACACACACACACACACACACACACACACACACACACACACACTGCAGCTATATTCAAGGCAAAGGATTAATAAGACAGGAATTCGTGCTCCACTGTACATACTGGATAACAACATTAATTGAGTCTGGACGGCATTTTAGGCTGCATGGTCTCACCCGTAACTCCCTTGCCTGAAGACCATTAGAGACCCCTGTACCGGCCTTACTAATGAGATATTTAATTGTTACTTATAACATGTTCATTAGTCTTCCACGCTAACTCTCTCCCTTTTCTTCGTCCTCTTTATCAGCTTATTTCTTCTCCTTCCTCTTTGCTTTCTTATTCTTCCTCCTCCTCCTCCTCCTCCTTCTCCACCTCCTCCTTCTCCTGCTTGGTACGTAAGGTCCAAATGTTAATTAGATTCGGCCACAGGTAACCTCCTCACCTCTTCTTATTAATTAATTAATCGAGATCGTTGGAAGAGTATTCTCTCTCTCTCTCTCTCTCTCTCTCTCTCTCTCTCTCTCTCTCTCTCTCTCTCTCTCTCTCTCTCTCTCTCTCTCTCTCTCTCTCTCTCTCTCTCTCTCTCTCTCTCTCTCTCTCTCATTATGTACTTATCATAAACCACTTCTCTGTATCTCTTGTATATGCTTATTTTTCACGGAATACGTATTTTTCCAATCATAATTAAGGTTGCTCTCCTTCTCCTCCTCTTCCTCATCCTCCATGATCGTTTGTCTAAACTACATGGAATCTTCTCTTTCGGGCAGCTTCGACTGGAGGGAGGGGTGGGGGAGAGGGGTGGGGAGGAGCCTTCCACTTTGCTGTCCTTTTGTCTCTATCAAATATATATTATACTAGCTGTGTCGCCACACGGACAGCCCCGTTATGTCCAGTAAGACTGTTGCTGTCTGTTCTTCCTTTGTACTCCTGTGTACTTTGTGATTCTCCTCTTCCTCTTCCTCCTCCTCCTCCTCCTCCTCCTCCTCCTCCTCCTCCTCCTCCTCCTCCTCCTCCTCCTCCTCCTCCTCCTCCTCTTCCTCCGTCAGCACCTCCGTCGTGTAATTGTGTATATTTCATGTCTCAATTTACTTTACAGTCCCTCTATCTAAAGTTCTTTTTTCAAGTTTTTGCCTTGTATACTAATTATGATTATTATTATTTATTTATCATTATTCATCTATTATTTGTAGTATGTGTGTTAAGTCTGAGTCATGGCTGAGTGGGTTAGTAGGTTATGTTGTTGTTGTTGTTGTGGTTGTGGTTGTGGTTGTGGTTGTGGTTGTGGTTGTGGTTGTGGTTGTGTGGTTGTGGTTGTGGTTGTTGTTGTTGTTGTTGTTAGTCTCGTTTCTTCCCTCGGGTATTTCTCATTATCATTCGTTCGTCATTTCTCACCTGTGGACTCCGGAGACAAGACAAGCAGGTAATTTTTTTCACATTCCTTCATTGTTCCTTCTCTCCAAACCCTCCTTCACTTTCCTTCTCTCTGACCTGTCCCTGTCCTTTCTAATCTTCCCTCCTCCTCCTCCTCCTCCTCCTCCTCCTTCTTCTTCTCTTTCCCTACTGCCTACCATCCTATATGTTAATTTCCCCTCCAGCAGCCCTCTCATCCCTACCCTTTACACATTCCCTCCTCCTTCTCCTCTTCTCCTTTCGTTTTTCCTCCATCCCTCTCCTCCCTCTCCTTATCCCCCTATTCCCTCTCTCTCCACGGCCGACACCTCTCCCCAGGCTCTCTATTGTCTATATAACGCCGAGAGGCATCCCCCTCCCCCCCTCCACCACCACCACGATCTGTAGGGATAAATACGGCACGCCCTACCTGGAGATGCCTTTCCTCCATCCCTCCCTCCTTCGCTCCCTCCTTACTTTCTTTCCTTCAGTCTCCTTCTCTCTCAGTTATTACCTCTCTTTTCTAGTTCCTACCTTCTCAAGACTTTCTTTTTAACTTTTCTTTGTTCTCATGTATATTGCTTTTAGGGTTATGTTATACTTTCCACCACCACCATCACCACCACCACCATCACCACCACCACCATCACCACCACCATCACCATCACCACCAGAAGGAGGAATGTCGGCCTGTTTACCTTTCTTCTTCGTCAACAGGTCGATCCCTAAGTGTTCCTCCCTCCCCCGCGGCAGCCTTCAGGGAGGCCTCATACCCACGTGTACCTGTTATCCGATGGTGCTCCTCTCCCCCTTGTCCTGCCACCTCGCCCTCATCATCTTCCTCTTCACCCTCCTCCTCTTGCTTCTTGGCTTCATCTCTACTCTCATTATTTCTCGTCTTTTTTTGTGTCATTGGTGCTCCTATCGACAAATTACTCGTTATACCTATCTCTTTTTTATCATGATTGTTTTTCTGGTTCTCATATTTTTCTTTATTTTTCCTTCTTTTCCTCCTCCTCTCTCTATGCCCATTGCTCCTCCTCTTTATTATCTGTCTCGCCCTCCACTTTCATGCCTAGATAGCTCAGTTGGGAGAGCGTTAGACTGAAGATCTAAAGGTCCCTGGTTCGATCCCTGGTCTGGGCAAAATGTTTTGTGAATAGAAAGAAGCGAATGTCAACCCCTCCCCCCCCCTCACCCCCCTGTGTCTGAAAAAAAGTAAATCTTATTTTGAATATTTTCGAACAATTAAATTAAATTCAGTTTTTAGAAAATTAACGGATTTCTTCATAAGGGTCAAAATTATAGAATATCTGGAGAAAACGATATTCTGAAAAACTCACAACATTGATTCAGCTTTCAATTTCATTTTTATTGTCCTCGTAAATGCCGTGTACTTTTTCAATACTATATACATGGTATTGCTTCTTCTCCAGCTAACTTTGAAGGAGGGACGGTTGGATGGAAAGCCTTCTGCCTTCCACTGTACATACATTACTATCGCTTTTACTTGTAGTTAGTGTGAGTAGTGAAATCAAACAACATAGCAAGGATGTAAAGGTTGAAGTTTGTTATTCTTTGTAATCTTGTGTAATACATGTCGTTGTTGTCGTCTTCCTTCTTTTCTTTTTAACTATTCTTCATTTTCTCCTCCTCCTCCTCCTCCTCCTCCTCCTCCTCCTCCTCCTCCTCCTCCTCCTCCTCCTCCTCCTCCTCCTCCTCCTCCTCCTCCTCCTCCTCCTCCTCCTCCTCCTCCTCCTCCTCCTCGCCTGACCTTGTGACCGGCAGCACCACCGTCTGCCTCATCTTCTAGGCATCATGGCGAAGCTCATGCTATCATATCGCTCCCATCCTGCCTATTATTTTCTTCCACATCTCCGGAGCTTTTCTCATTAACTTCGTTATTATATACTGATCTTAATTTTCCCCTTTTCTCCCATCCTTCATCCTCATCTTCACCTTCAGCATCATCATCATCACCATCAC
Organism: Metacarcinus magister; assembly: GCA_029783475.1. Taxonomy (NCBI): domain Eukaryota; kingdom Metazoa; phylum Arthropoda; class Malacostraca; order Decapoda; family Cancridae; genus Metacarcinus; species Metacarcinus magister. The sequence continues at coordinate 13,545,792 of JAPQNM010000040.1, read as the reverse complement.
TCACAGTCGTGGAGGCCCGCATCTGCATCAGCGGCGTCAACATCGCTCGCCATCACCATCACTCACCATCGCCTGGGAGCTACCACACGCGGGTCCAAACCACAACCTTTCCGTGTGCCTAGGAAGCTAATGAGTGATCACACACCTGGTAGGCAACGTAATTTTACACGTGCGACCAAATGCCACAATTTCTCGCACTGGCCAGGTCTCAGCCATACAGACGCGGGCCTGGGCGGTGGCCGCACAGCATTGCTAATGGGCGAGGGTCCATAATCGGGTCCAGATAAGACGTTAGATAAGGAAAGCTGCAACCTTCAACCAGACGGAGAGTGAGGGAGGGAGAGGAGGGCGACGTGAAGAGACTAAGGATGGAGGTTAAAGTCCATCCTGCCGCTGGTCGTGCACGGGCATGGCTGCTGCTGTGCGCACACGGGCTGAGTGGGCGTAGGGCGTGCCCTGTTTGACGTCTGTGCTGGGTCGCTCTATTATATTGTCCTTTTTGGTGTAAGCGGCGGTAGACAAGGCTGTATGTATAACATGATGTACATAAGTAAATTGCTATGTAATGCGGAGATTAGCCTGTCATACCTCTCTCTCTCTCTCTCTCTCTATATATATATATATATATATATATATATATATATATATATATATATATATATATATACACATATATATATATATATATATATATATATATATATATTTATATATATATATATATATATATATATACACATATATATATATATATATATATGTATATATATATATATATATATATATATATATATATGTATGTATATATGTATATATATATATATATATATATATATATATATATGTATGTATATATATATATATATATATATATATATATATATATATATATATATATATATATGTATATATGTATATATATATATATATATATATATATATATATATATATATATATATATTAATGTACACACACACACACACACACACACACACACACACACACACACACACACACACACACACACACACACACACACAACTTTGAACAGCAGTGAGGCAGGAGAGTGAGTCAGGTTATTGCCAAGTGAGCCGAGGTGCAGGGGTCTGGTGCTGCTGGTGCTGGTGTGCTGGAGTCTAATTAACACACCTGTCACACGGGCGACCCAAGTGACCCAACCCATCTGTCCGGTGACGATGCTGCACATGTTATCTTAAACGTTCTTGGGACAAGTTTACCTTCCTCAGGCCTTCTAGATAAAGGCTTTATTGGAGCCTCGGGATGGACCCTCGCCCAGTGACGGGTGCTGAGTCCCGGGGTGCATGGGGTGCGTGGCGTCACAAGGCCGACACATTTACTGATCAATATTTCAGTCTGGCTGGGCGCGGGGGCAAGCGAGATGACCTCACGCCCAGGAATAGCGCGGCGCCTCAAATTACAGCTTCAGGGAGCAGGAATATCCTGCAGGACTTTGAGCATAACTCAGGGTGTGGGCAGGCGGGCGGGCGGGAGGCTGTATAAATCGCCACACCAGATCACATGTTGGCTGGGCAATGCATGGGCCAGGGGTCAAGGGGCAGCCGAGCGGGGATCGCACAAGCTTGGGGAGCCCGTCAGCGGCTGCCTAGTGGGCCGGGTTCTCCCAGTGCTCATTACCATGGAACAACTTTACTTTATGAATATTGTACTGTCGTATTTATTTTATATCTCAGACAGCAGTTGGGAGGCGCGGGTTGCAGGGCGTGGGAGGCTTGATGCGGCGCGGACACGATGCTCTCATTGGCATTCTGTGCGAAATTGGAGGTTGAAAATCTTACCTTTAATATGCTCTTTGTGTGTGTGTGTGTGTGTGTGTGTGTGTGTGTGTGTGTGTGTGTGTGTGTGTGTGTGTGTGTGTGTGTGTGTGTGTGTGTGTTTGATAGGTGGGTGGTTCGAATGGGAGAGAGAGAGAGAGAGAGAGAGAGAGAGAGAGAGAGAGAGAGAGAGAGAGAGAGAGAGAGAGAGAGAGAGAGAGAGAGAGAGAGAGAGAGAGAGAGAGAGAGAGACAGAGAGAGACAGAAACAGACAGAGAGAGAAGAAAAAAGAGACAGACAGAGAGAGAGAGAGAGAGAGAGAGAGAGAGAGAGAGAGAGAGAGAGAGAGAGAGAGAGAGAGAGAGAGAGAGAGAGAGATGCGGGGTGGAGCTGGTCCTGTTGTTCTGTGTGGACGTGACGGCCGTCCCTTGTTGGGTCTACCTGTGTTCCTTATGCCTCACCTGTGTCGCTATGCTCGGTATGTTGATAGCCGACCTCCCTCCCCCCCCCCCCCCACCCCCTTCACCCACCTGCGTTCACTCGCCTTCCTATAACCGTCCCTTCCTGCTACACCGCCGGATATATTTTTTTTCTCTCTCTCTCTCTCTCTCTCTCTCTCTCTCTCTCTCTCTCTCTCTCTCTCTCTCTCTCTTCTTTCTCTCTCTCTCTCTGAGTCATTTTTAATTGCGTTTACTTATGATAACGTTTACTCTAATTTAGGGACACCACATAGTTTGAATCTAAGGGTACATACGTGGGGTCCGATTCTAAGTAATTCTATATAATTTGTTTTCTCTTTCTTTCTTTCTTTATTTCTTTCTTTATTCATTTTTTTCTTTCTTTCTTTCCTTGGCTCTCTCTCTCTCTCTCTCTCTCTCTCTCTCTCTCTCTCTCTCTCTCTCTCTCTCTCTCTCTCTCTCTCTCTCTCTCTCTCTCTCTCTCTCTCTCGCTCTCTCTCTTCTCTCTCTCTCTCTCTCTCTCTCTCTCTCTCTATATATATATATATATATATATATATATATATATATATATATATATATATATATATATATTGACATTGCCAAGTGAAATATTTTTCCCGTTCAGTATTCTAAACTGTTTTTCCCCCTTCCTTCCTTTCTTTCCTTCTACCCTCTATTCCTTTCGTGTCTTCACTCCTCCTCTCTCCCCTATCTCCTTTCCTCCTTTTTCCATCATTCCTTTTACCTCCGCATTCCCTGAACCACCACCACCACCACCACCACCACGCCGTCTTCACACCGTCAATGAAAAACAAAAACACGCACCTCTTTCGTAGTAGTACAAGTATTACCAAGTTATTATCGGAGGAAGGAGATAAAAATGTCCAACAGTAGATGAGAATAAGATAGCGCGATCTTAGGGCGGCGTTGTCGTGGTATATGGGGCTCCAGCGAGGTGTGGGTCGGTGAAGAGGCGCTGGGAGGGACTGAGAGATGCGTGGGAGGGGGTTGGCAGGTGGCTTGTGAGGGTGGTGTCGTAACAATATTCGAAGCAGAGTTATGGCGCGCCGCTGCATCGGTTTAGTGTTTCAAGATTGTAAATGGAGAATCAGAGAGGGAGAGATAGATAGATAAATAGATAGATAGATAGATAGATATAGAGAGGTGAGAGAGAGAGAGAGAGAGAGAGAGAGAGAGAGAGAGAGAGAGAGAGAGAGAGAGAGAGAGAGAGAGAGAGAGAGAGAGAGAGAGAGAGAGAGAGAGGATATTATTACTTGTCTCATGTTAACGTTTCTTTTTTTTCATCTAGCCCTAAGTTATATTTGGAATATAAACTGTGTGTGTGTGTGTGTGTGTGTGTGTGTGTGTGTGTGTGTGTGTGTGTGTGTGTGTGTGTGTGTGTGTGTGTGTGTGTTGTGTATGTGTGTGTGTGTGTGTGTGTGTGTGTGTGTGTGTGTGTGTGTGTGTGTTTACCGTACCACAGTCAGTCCTCGTATATGTATTATAGAGCAGTTTTCCTCCAAGTAAGGAACTACACCTCTCTCTCTCTCTCTCGCTCTCTCTCTCTCTCTCTCTCTCTCTCTCTCTCTCTCTCTCTCTCTCTCTCTCTCTCTCTCTCTCTCTCTCTCTCTCTCTCTCTCTCTCTTGTTAGACAGTCACACAGTGCCCACACCTTGCCAGCTACCCCACTTCCCATCTTCCTAACATCTCTCCTCCTACCCCACCCATCCCTGGCGTCACCATCTCCTACCCTCTCCCCGCCGCGGCTGGCTGTGTTGTGGTCTGTGGGTTGATGGAGTGGGCAGTGCCAGTAGTGCGTCGCTGCTGGTTTATGGGGCGAGATGAGTTGTGTGAGTGGCGTGGAGTTCCTGGGTTCGTTCTCTATCCTCTCTTCGCCTTGTGTGTGTGTGTGTGTGTGTGTGTGTGTGTGTGTGTGTGTGTGTGTGTGTGTGTGTGTGTGTGTGTGTGTGTGTGTGTGCGTGTGTGTGCGTGTAAGAAAGGAGAGACAAGGGAAAGGATGAGGTTGTCTTGACGTCAGTAAGAGATTATTGGAAACGCCTTGGTTTAAACTTTTACTGTGAATCGTGTATTTATGGGTTACTTCCTCTCTTTTCTCTTTTTTTCTCTCTCTTTAAGTTCACCACCGTTTTGTTTTGTTATTGTTGTTGTGTTGTTGTTGTTGTTGTTATTCTTCTCGTCCTCCTGCTTTGTTGTTTTAGGGGTTTATTTTCTTACATAATTAGTTCGTTTTCTTTAAATCTTGCTTGTCTGAAGGTTTCTACGAATGTGGGAGATACGAGGACACGGCTGGTCTTCATGATTATAGGGTGTGTGTGTGTCTGGTGTGTTTTTGCGTGTTCTTTACTGCGGGCAGGGATATGGATTTTCAGTTTAATCTCTCTCTCTCTCTCTCTCTCTCTCTCTCTCTCTCTCTCTCTCTCTCTCTCTCTCTCTCTCTCTCTCTCTCTCTCTCTCACACGTAATGAAGCTTGCAGGAAGAGAAGTCGGTCTCTTTAAGTCGGTTTGTTTCGGTCTCGGCGGCGCCTTTGATAATGGTACTGTGGCGTGACTCGTTCGGCTAACGTGACGCCATTCGCCCCGCCGACCAGCCACTCAGCTGCACGGAGGAGCCAAAATCGACGCGGCTGAATAATAAAAGTAATAAAAAGATGTGAGCAAGAGTCGTTATGGCGGGTCATCTCCCCTCCCACAGCCTTACAGGGGGCGAGACAGAGGCTCTGCTTTGCCGCGCCATGCAGGGGCGGCCGCCACCTCCACCGCACCATTCACGCTCATGCCGTGCACCTCGTTGGAATGCGGGTCCAGCGGTGAGGGCCGAGGCAGGGCGAGCAGGTTCACCTCCACCACCGCCAGCCAGGAGCACCAGCTAGTCTTCCCCGACGAGCAAAACCTGAGGAAGAAACGCGAGCTAAATAAACCCTTAGGGCGTGCGGGTCGGGGCGTCACGAGGGGCTGCAGGTGACGCTCACGACGCCATGAAAGACAACCTATGAATACTGGTTCGTTATGCTCGATGAGTGGGCGGCGTGAAAGTCTGGTGCAGGTGTGAAGGCGACAGTGCGGCGCCGACCCCCTGTCTGCCGCCCAGCTACAGGTGAACGCTAAGTTTCACTCCATTTCGTGCGTCCGTCCGCCTCGCAGCCTTGTTTCTTGGCACTGGCGTCACCCCCGCACGGCTACAGTCACAGGAGCTTGTCGAGACGCTGTGCCCTCACCTGCCGGAGTGAAGGTGACCCAAGCGAAACGTGAAGCTTTGGTTTTAGGTGAAGCGGTTGGGTGAGCCGTGTGGTGCGGACGATGCACAGAGGAGTGAGCGAAGAACTGCGGCGGAGGCGGCGGCCGAAGCCCACCAAGACAACAATGAAGGCTGCTCCGAACACGCTCACGCACCACTTCCCGCTGGCCTTCGCCTCTTCCACTTCCCTTCGTACGTTACTTCATGTCTTCAGAGGCGTTATTCGTTACTGCTCCTCATCGCTGCCGTGCCATCGGGTGCCACGACGGAGTAGCGTGCCAGGCCCAGGATGAAGCTAAGGCAAGCGTCCCTCACAAGCCAGCGGTGCCGCGTCTCCGAGGTTTGTATTACAAGGACAGCAAATTACACCGAGGCCGATTTTTTTCCCCGTCATCAAGCAACAGGTACACCCCAACCCCGTTATCGCGACCCGCCCCGCCCCACCTCCCCATACTGTAGACTCGTACATCCTAAAGAGACCCCGCCCTCACCCCGACGTCGCCCGATACCCCGACACGCCCGCACGCCCTTCTCGCCGCCCGCAGACACGCCACGGAGGAAGCTTAATGGGACCCAGAAACTCGCCCGAGAACTGCACCCACTCCCTCTCCCGGAAGGGTGTCTGGGGCGCCCTAATGAATGGGATTTTCGCCCGTGTAGCGTTACGAGGCTCCCCGACGTAGCCACCCACCATTATGCAACGTAAAGCTCTGTGTGCTTGTGTGTGTGTGTGTGTGTGTGTGTGTGTGTGTGTGTGTGTGTGTGTGTGTGTGTGTGTGTGTGTAGCCTTGTGTTGCAACTACTTTTTTTCCCCTAACATTTCCCAGCATGCTTGTGTGCATGAAAGTGTGAATGATATTTAGCAAAACATGACGGTGCAAGTGTGTAGTTAAGCTCAAATTTGTTGTTGTAATTAAATGTGTGTGTGTGTGTGTGTGTGTGTGTGTGTGTGTGTGTGTGTGTGTGTGTGTGTGTGTGTGTGTGTGTGTGTGTGTGTGACGCAAAGGTTTTAGCCGGAAGCAAGGCGTCTGGTACCAAAGGGCAGCCGCGTCCCTCCTCGTGCTGGCATTTCCTCCTGAGGGCGTCACCCACACCTGCCGCCTGACCAGGTGTGCTAGGTGACCCCTCCAGGTAACCTCCTACCTGCATGATGCTTGGTCTGGGAGAGGATGTGTGTGTGTGTGTGTGTGTGTGTGTGTGTGTGTGTGTGTGTGTGTGTGTGTGTGTGTGTGTGTGTGTGTGTGTATGTGTATGAAGAATTTTGCATGACGGAGCAATTTTCTTTCAGACAACACACACACACACACACACACACACACACACACACACACACACACACACTCTCTCGTATGTTTCCAGTGACAGCCTCGAGATAATGTGACGTAGCCGGAAGACCACGGAAGAATAAGAACAAGGTTACGCTTGCTTCTCATTCCCAAGGCTCCAAGGCCAAGCTAATAACAGACATAACACAGCAACCAGTCCTATAATAGCCCCGAGGTGAAGCGCAAATTGAGATGACGAGCAGGAAGAGATAAAACCAGGCAGGATAAAAGAAGAGAGTGGGTTGCAGGGACAAATGGAGGAAGATTACAAAGAAGAAAGCGAAGAAGCAACAGTAAATTCGTCCTTCATAATAGAAATACAAAATCACAGTCTCTCTTAAGTCAATGGCAGTTTAATGTGAAGGTTTAAGGAGGAAAGGTGTGAATATACAGATTAAGGAATGGTCATTACTAAGTTAAGTGTTAGTGTGTGTTGCTCTACTGTGGCAGTAAAAGAGGAGAATATAAGTTTGAGGAATGATAAGAGATGGTGTAAATGCGAGAGAGTGAGAGAAGAAAAAAAAGAGACAAGAATATGAAAGAAGATACAAGTTTGCAAGAAAAGAAAAAAAAGTCATGAAATTTTTAGATCAAATATGAAACCTCAGTAGACCACCCGCCTTCCCTTCCTCCACTCTCCCTCCTTCCGTATCTCCGTTGCAATGCATGAAACAACACCACCTCACACATAAATCAAGGTGCCTCCTCAGCCCGAGACGCCCCACCCAAGCATTCCACTCACGACTCTTACGTGCCTTGAAAGAGAGAGATAAAAAAAGCGTTGACAGGACCCGAAGCCACTTGATAGATTACGAGAGAGAGAGAGAGAGAGAGAGAGAGAGAGAGAGAGAGAGAGAGAGAGAGAGAGAGAGAGAGAGAGAGAGAGAGAGAGAGAAAGAGATAATGGTTAATTTTCGTGGGCCCGTCCTGGAGGCAGACAGCATTGCACGGGTTTCCTCCGGCAGTAAAACCTTCTCTTATAGCGACCTCACGCGATGCTCCTCCTCTTGAACGCACCGGGAAACCTATGTGTTTGTGTGTGCCTGTGTGTGTGTGTGTGTGTGTGTGTGTGTGTGTGTGTGTGTGTGTGTGTGTGTGTGTGTGTGTGTGTGTGTGTGTTTTCTCAAGGTACAAAGAACGAAAGCTTTTTTTTTTTTTGTTTTGTTAAGAGATAAATGTCTGGGCAACTTTGGTGTTTTCGAGAATTTCCTGAGTCTATTTTTCTTTTCTTTCTCTTGTAAAGTAGATTTTTGAGGTTAAAGAAAGGGTTGAGAGAGAGAGAGAGAGAGAGAGAGAGAGAGAGAGAGAGAGAGAGAGAGAGAGAGAGAGAGAGAGAGAGAGAGAGAGAGAGAGAGAGAGTGAGAGAGTTACATCGAAGCAATGACCATGCACGTAGCCATGAAAAATTCCGTCACCTTACACAACACATCGCCATCAATACAAAGCCAGACAGACCTACACAACACAATGACTCGGACAAACGAGCGAATAACACTTAACACAAACATCCTCCTTCAGGCTACACCATAAGATACACTGAGAAGGAAACACACAGATAAACAAGCATACAGAGAGAGAGAAAAACACGGGGTAGATAAACACAAGAGAGAGGGAAACACAAGTAAAGACAGGTAAACAGAGAGAGAGAGAGATATAATATTTGAGTTAACAGACAAGCACATGAGCCTAGAAACGCACAGCCAGACTAGGCCTATCAGACACAGGGCGACTTAGGAAAGCTGACGCCACATGGACGGATTAGGTGAGGAGGGACCTTGTACACTGATCAGATAGGAGAGAGAGAGAGAGAGAGAGAGAGAGAGAGAGAGAGAGAGAGGAGAGAGAGAGAGAGAGAGAGAGAGAGAGAGAGAGAGTAAAGAAACACACACACAGCTAGAGTTCTCGTAAAACCTTTCTCAAAAACCCTCCACTAAAACGTACCCTCTTTTAAGGTAACAAGACTGTGCCAGGTTTTTGCTTGCACTCAGCCAGCCCACCTCCTGTGCCCTGCCCCCACCTGCTGGACCCCTGCTGAACACCCACTCTTCCTCCTCCCCTCCTCCTCCTCCCGCACACTACCATTACGAATCCCTCCCGCACTTGAATAGCACCTTTGCTAGCTAAGAACATAGCGATCTCTTCCTGCTCGGTCCTGCTCTACTCTCCCTCACCACATCTTAAACACACACACACACACACACACACACACACACACACACACACACACACACACACACACACACACACACACACACACACACACACACACACACACACACACACCTGATACAGCTCCCGGCCCTGTCACTCCCTTTCGGGCGCACACCTGCAGCACACCTGACGGAGTAATCATAAAGTCATAAGTCTAATTAAGTTCTTACATTTCCCCTTGAAAGCCGCGCGTGTGTGTTTTTCATGAGTGGAAGACCATTTGGTTACCTCGCCTTGGGCAGTGCATTGCTTTTGGTCTTACTTTAAGCTACATTTTTTTTTTGAGAGCAAGAGGAGGAGGAGGAGGAGAAGGAGAAGGGAGGAGGAGGAGGAGGAGGAGGAGGAGGAAGAAGGCTGCAAGGATAGCAAGAGGAAGAAAAAATAGTGTAATTGTTAGTATTTTCCTATAGTCATTAATTCTTTTGTCTTAATTTTGGTCGCCCACCCACCGGTTCTGGGAAGAAGATTGTTATTTGGGCGTAAATCTTCATGCGTGTTAGTCTGTTTTTCTCTTTTTTTCCCTATGCTCATCTGCGTTACTTGAGAAGATGCTTTGTTTAGCCAGATTGTTAAAATTCATCCAAGTCAGATTATGTCAGACTTGATTAAATTGCTCTTGCGTGTAAGCTTGATTCTCCTCTTTGAGTTCGCGCAGCAGGTACTTAATCTTCCGTGAGTGAGGTGAGGAACGACTTGGGTTCGGGTGGAGCCACTGGTGCAAATCATGGAGTGGCGCATGTGACGGGTAAAGTAAATAATGCTACTACACCTTTTTCTTCCTCTTCCTATTTTTTGTGTGTAAGTTGTGGGTACGTGGGGAGGAGGAGGAGAAGGTCGTGACAGGGTGACTCAAGGTGACTGGCTGGTTGAACGTCTGGATCTCACATGCAGTGGTTCAATCCTACCTTACCCTTCTCTTTTACTCTGTCCTTACTCTACCATGTGTCCTCTGCCCATGCCCTATACCCTGCCCCACCCCCCATCATCACCCAACGCCACTCCTCCAGCGCCTCATTAACACATTTTAATGGTTTGTTTGTGCTTGCACGCCCGTCGGGGAAAAAATGTCAGTTTTGAAAGCAAAGATAAAGCGTCCTTGAGGCATAAAGTTTTGGTGAAATTTTGTTTTTGTTCGTCTATTTAGCGTTAATTAAGACCTTTTTTCCCCCCCTCGAGAATATCCAAAGTCATGGTCCTCAGTGTGTGTGTGTGTGTGTGTGTGTGTGTGTGTGTGTGTGTGTGTGTGTGTGTGTGTGTGTGTGTGTGTGTGTGTGTGTGTGTGTGGAAGGAATATGGAAGTGAAATGTCGAGTCTTTGTTCTGTGTTATGTTTTCAGTAATAATTTTTCTCCGCACCCACTTCGCCCCTCTCCCCCCCATTCCTCAACCCACCCCCATCCAGCCTTTCATCACCCCGCCCCGCCCCGGCCCGCCCCGCCCCGCCCCGCCCAGCCCCGCTTTCCCCAACACCACCCTCGCTCTCGCCTTTATTGACGTATCGTGTCCAGTTATTTTTTATCATACTCTTTTTTTACTTCTTTTTTTCTTTGCCTCGATCTAGTTTTTCCTGTTTAAAGTTTGCTCTCGACACAGAAGTTGATGCGCGCTTTCCTCCTCCTCCTCCTCCTCCTCCTCCTCCTCCTCCTCCTCCTCCTCCTCCTCCTCCTCTTCCTCCTCTTCCTCCTCTTCCTCCTCCTCCTCTTCCTATTCTTCTTCCACCTGCTTCTTCTCATACCTCCCAGAATCTTTGAGGAAAGAAAAACACAAATGGAATGCATGTAGTTTGATTTTCCCAATTTATTCTTGCGTATTGAATTACTTTTATCGTGTTACATTTTTTTTATGTGTGAAAATTTCTTTTTTGGCGCTGGGAGAACCACGGTGCAGAAAATGGAGGAGGAGGAGGAGGAGGAGGAGGAGGAGGAGGAGGAGGAGGAGGAGGAGGAGGAGGAGGAGGAGGAGGAGGAAGAGGAGGAAGAGGAAGAAGAAGAAGAAGAAGAAGAATACAACGACGAGTAGTATGAAGAGGAGGAATTGGGAAAAAAAAAAAGTCGATGCAAACAAGAGTCTGCACGCCTTCTGTCGCTCCCTCCATCGTCATAACGTACTGAGGTAGTGTCAACTCGGTGTAGCTGCCCTTGATATACCCGAATAGACCAAAATAATGGTAACAATGTGTATGTATGCAGTGAGGTGGTTGGGTGATGAACTATATACAATCACCTTTACCTTATGGAAGTAAAGGTGAGAAACCTATATATACCTTGCGTGTGATATTGCTTTTACATTAAAAGGGCACTAGCCAAGGAAAAACAAAAACGTTAGAAAAAAAAAAATCCTGCTTGTCGCCAGACCCTGCACAGAAGACAGTAGGAGGAATAAAGTAAGGAGTGGAGTTCATTTAACATTAGAGGTGTCTTGCCACACTCCCTGTACCTGTGATAATCTGTTTACCTGTAATTTTAGGGAGTTAGTACAACATCCAGGTAATCACAGCTGCCTTGTCTTCCTGAACCCTGGTGTTTTATAATTTTCTGAGCTGCCTGTGAAGAGTGCATTGATAAATACCATCACCTGATTTCACCTGTCTTCTCATGGCAAAAAACTCCACAGTCAAACCAGAACATTGGCAATCAGTAACGGAAACCACTTTGTCACCGCGTCGCACATTATCTCATAACACAAAGAAGAACTCAGCCTCGTATAATCTCTCACTGTCTATCGTGTGTTATAATATTATGACATCCATTCAGGTTTGGCCTAGAAAATCCACTAGTGATAGCCTCTATTTCCAGTGCAGTAATGGTGTGTATTAAGCCTGATGTAGCACTTCCCAACCAGACCTACTAACTGACTTTCTACACCAAAAATAATTTACTCCAGCAAGAACGGACGCATTTGTAATACCTAACACTTTATGCTCTTGCTTCTTGCACCCTCCTCCTCCACCACCACCATCATATCCTCCACCTCCTCCTCCTCCACTACCACCCTCTCCTCCTCCTCCACTACCACCCTCTCCTCCTCCTCCTCCTCCTCCTCCTCCTCCTCCTCCTTGTCAACATAAAGCATCTCGAGGACCCACTAGTAAGCAAAGCACCAGCACTTCTGATACTCAACAGTACAGCCATTTTCCCCTCCTGTTTTCCCTTTGTTTTTCTCCTTCACATTCTCGTCAGATGCATCAGTGTTGGGATTATAAAGAGGAATAAGAAGGGAGAGGGAGAAGCAGAGGGACAGAGAGAGAGGAGAGTCTTGTAGTTTGCGAGGGAGAGAAAGAGAGGGAGAGAGAGAAGGAGGGAGGGAGGGAGGGAGGATTGTGTTGGGAAAGAGGGAGTCGTAGTGCGGAGGAGTTGATGGAGTAGGACAAGGGGAGTTTTTAGTTTCGTATTTTCATAGAGATTTTTATGTTTTGAAATCGTGTCATGGAGGTTATGAGAGAGAGAGAGAGAGAGAGAGAGAGAGAGAGAGAGAGAGAGAGAGAGAGAGAGAGAGAGAGAGAGAGAGAGAGAGAGAGAGAGAGAGAGAGAGAGAGAGAGAGAGAGAGAGAGAGAGAGAATAATATAAACAATTAGTCCCCTTGTATTTCACTTTGCTATTCTTTCAAGTCAGCTTCATTTCGTATTTATATATTATCAACACACACACACACACACACACACACACACACACACACACACACACACACACACACACACACACACACACACACACACACACACACACACACACACTAATGCCTCTTGTCGTTACATACCTTTGTGCTCATGACGTCACAATGCTGATAAATGTTTACACAGTCTCGAGCGAACTAAAAGAGAGAGAGAGAGAGAAAAAAAGAAAGAACAGCGGGAGGAGGAAAAGAAACAAGGGGGAAAAAAAAAGAAGCACAGGAACAAGAAGAGAGTAAACGAATAATAAAGCGTGAGGAAAACAGGATTAGAAAGAGCAAACAGAGGAAGAAGAGAGGTGAAGGAGAGCTGCTTAAGGCCAGACAGGTGAACTAAGGAGAAGGAACACCAAGACGAGATAAGAAAGAGAGAGAGAAAAAGAAAAAGAAAGAAAGAAAGAAAGAAAGAAAGAAAGAAGGAAAGAAAGAAAAGGATAGAGAGTATTATAGTATCCTTCCCTATTTCTTTCTTTTTTTCTCTCTCATCCCTTCATCTCTCCCTTCATATCATATTCTCTAAACCTCCCTCACTTATTACTATCATCATCTCCTTGTCCTCATGCAATATCTCACTCCTCTGTACCACCACCACCACCACCACCACCACCACCAC
>JAPQNM010000040.1:13522463-13524963 GCA_029783475.1 Metacarcinus magister | reverse complement strand
TCTCTCTCTCTCTCTCTCTCTCTCTCTCTCTCACACACACACACACTGCTTACAGATTCAAGATTTCCAGTAAAATTATGCAACAAAAACAAATAATTATACTCTTGGAAGAATACTGAGCTGGCTATGAATTATAATATGCCTTTACCTTACCAAGACTCCGACGCACCTGACCACACGCACCTGGACACGCCAACGCAACCCAGCTCAGACCAGTACAAAAATCCTCCTCTCAACCTTCGACATATTAAGATACTCGACCACCTTCGACACAGTAAAGAGGAGGCGATGAGGGTGCCACAATGCGAACTGGTAGAATGCGGTCGACCGGGTACAAGTTGATTTTTTTTTTTCTTTTTTATTGCGAAACTTTTGCCGATACGACCGTCGCCTGTCAGGATTTCGATGCTAAGGTGGGGGAGTGTTGCCAGGTGATCAGGGTGGTCAAGGCAGAGCGAGTGTGGCTAAATGAGGGAGTGTCAGTGAGTGTTGGGATGGATACTGCATTTAGGTAGTAGAAGATTGGTGTGGGTGTCTGGCGGGGTGGGAGGATATATGATTGGTATGTATGTAGTTGAACAAGAAGAAGATAGGGGGTGGGTGAATGTTGGGATTGGGTCATATGGTCAAGAATGGATGAATGGGTGAATACAGAAGAGTTAGAGTGAAGAATGGTTTGTTTTTTATCATTCCCACTTAGGTGCAAGCAGAACAATCCTAAAAATCATCCTTAGAATGATAAAATAAAAAATCTAACTTTCCCATTCCGTTAGATTCTGCACTTTTTTCAACACCTTACAGTTGTAGGAAAAAGAGGTGGAAAAATATACACAAAAAAAGCAGTTTGGTGTGTGAATGAGGTAATGAAGATATCCGCAATTTTCAGGAGCCAGAGAAAGATGGACAAAATGAGCTTGAATCGTAGGAAGCATTGTTCAGCGTGGCGAATAAGTGGAAGGAGGAAGGAGGGAGGGAGGGAAGGAAGGAAGGAAGGGAGATAATAAGCTCAGTGCAACATGGGAATACGGATAGAAGTGAGACACGGAAGAAGATAGTTTTGAAATTAAGAGACTGGAGAATCGAAGAGAGGAAAATTGATGAGACATAAAGAGTTTATTTCTGATGTGTGTGTGTATGTGGGTGTGTGTGTGTGAGTGCGTGTGTGTGTGTGTGTGTGTGTGTGTGTGTGTTCACTTCCCCTGGCGTGTGTGGTTGATATAATGATAGCAGTGGGAGGTCCAGCTAGTTTACTTAGTTACTGCAAGAATATTGAGTTCTATCTTTTCTTCTTTATGTCTGTGTTTTTGCATGTATCGTCTTCTGCGTTATCGTGGTTGTCGTTATTGCAGGTTTTGTTGTCTGTGGTGTTATTGTGGTGTTGTTATTGCTGATGATGACTACAATTGTGGTGGTGGTGGTGGTGGTGTTGATGGTGTAGATGGTAGTGATGTTGCTGCTGGTTTAGTTTATGTTTATAGCGAGAAATGAAGTTACCTACGACATCATTTAGTAAGTCAGATGTGGCTACTCAAGATGTCTCTCAGTCCTCCTCCTCCTCTTCCTTCAGACTCATACTAGTGCAAGGACATTATCAAACCACGTACAAACCCCATTAATGTGACCCATTGGCCCATAGTCAACCCATATCATACGGCACCCTTATGCAAGTCTCGTGTCTGTCTCACTGATTGCTATTCCGTGTGTGTGTGTGTGTGTGTGTGAGGTTATTCACCACTATGGTCTGGGGGATCACGCGCTGGACTCGTGATCGTCAGCCATTACCCTCCCTGAAAGAGGTCAGAGCTCATAGAGACGGATCAATGGGTAAGGCTGAGACCATTCACACATCACACATCCCCTTCCTCTTGCTCAAGGGTGACAGTAACCACTCCCTGTCAGTGAAAAATCCTTAGCGATTTGAGCGAGATTCGAACCCACGCCTTGCCGTGTGGCAGGCGAGGACTCGCGCGCGCGCACCCGTGTGTGTGTGTGTGTGTGTGTGTGTGTGTGTGTGTGTGTGTGTGTGTGTGTGTGTGTGTGTGTGTGTGTGTGTGTGTGTGTGTGTGTGTGTGTGTGTCTGTGTGTGTGTGTGCGTGTGTGTGTGTCATTGAGTCAGTCAGCCATTACTTGGGACACATAATGGAACAGCAGGATCTGTGCTCGACCAGGATACACGCCTTCCCAGGAATACTAAAAGAGCAGGTAGCAGGTGGACTCTCAGGTGGCGCCCGTCGCTTCTTCCTCTTCCATATTAATAATCCTCCGTCACCCACCTGAGTCTCACCTGGTGCTGCTGTTGCTGCCACTGATACTAGACAGCAGAAGTAACGAGAAGAAAGGCACGTTTTGACCACCTCTTTGTGACTAAACTCTTAAGGAACATCCTGACATGGTCATTAATGTTTCCTTTTTTCTGTACTTTTTTTCTTTCTTTCGTTTTATTAAAATTTGTTTAGCTTGTGTTTCTTCTTTATTTTTCCTGTTATTCATTGATTAATTG
>JAPQNM010000040.1:13494963-13517463 GCA_029783475.1 Metacarcinus magister | reverse complement strand
TTCTTGTATGATTTTTATATGCTCTTTTTTTTATTTATTTTTTTATTACAAGGCATAAGTGAGGGATTGTGAACGATGGGATATTGTGTTAATTTTTTTGATTGCACATCTGGGTTTATCCGATTTTATTTAAATTTTAATGTAAACGCATTCATATTGTGAGAGTAAGCACATCAAGATTGAAAGGAAGAAAATCACTAGCTAAACACACTTGATAACGAAGAGAAGAAGAAGGGAAAAAAAACACAAATCAGCATACATTAACTTATAACGTATTCATTCAAAAATACCACAATATTACAGCGTATAAAAACAACCAGGAATCTATATTTGTGTTACATTTCTGTATGAAGGAAGAAAAGAAGAAAGCGAAAAACAGCATATAGATTACAAGTTAGAGAAAATATTAACTTTAATAGAGATATTGGTAAAGACTAGTCAGGTAACATGTGGAGTTGGGGTTGAATGGAGCGGGTTAGCTAGACGTGTTATTACACCAAACACTCTCAATGGTTATAAGTACAGGTTGCACAAATACGTGGATGAAAGGAGGAGCGTGTAAACGGTGCACGCCACATATGGGCTTTCTGTGGGTACCCTCTTTCTCAAACATCGAAGGTGAAGTATAAATAACCACAGAAGAGAGGTAGGTAACTAGGTAGATGGATAGATAGAGGGGGATAATTGCATGTGTTGGAAGAGAGAGAGTTGATCAGGCTCGGAAGGTATTAAGAGACACGCAACGCAACGCAACGCAACACTTCTCTTCCCTCTATTCCCTTCTTGGCCTCTTCTCTTCCCCCTTCAGAAAATGTGCGCCGCCCCGCTCATCGTTTTGCCCGAGTCTGAGCCCACGCTGTGTTTATAGGCAGTAATGAGGAACGCAAGCCATTTAGGGAACCGTACTCCTCCTGTGGTAAATGTCTCAGATTTTACGAAAGGAAACCGAAGCACATTTATGGTACTGACTGAAAGGAACGTATGCTATCACCACTGTCGAAGCCGCCGCCACCACCACCACCACCACCACCACCACCACCACCACCACCACCACCACCACCACCACCACCACCACCACCACCACCACCTCCGACAACAACAACATCTGCCTCACCGTGGGAAACCGAGGTCTTGATTGAGAAGATCAGACGGTTTTAGCAGGACAACCAAACCTTTAGAGAAGAAAATCGTCCCTCTGAAATGATACCAGACCTACCCATATACAGCCCTCCCTCCCTCCCTCCCTCCCTCTCTTCCATATCTCCCTTCATCCCTCACCTTCCCTCCCTCCTCCTATATCTCCCTTCCTCCCTTTCTTCCAGCTCAGGTTTTCTCCTTCCGTGCGAGTCTCTGAGAATTGGAGGGTCAGGGGCGGTGAGCCTTCTGATTGATGGGACCCAAAAAGATCAATGGGACCCGAACGGCGGCGGTGCTTACGACGCCAGGAAATAGGGTTGTCACCGAGACCTGGGTAAGGCGGTGAAGGAGAGGGAACAGGAGGGTCGTGGCGGTAGGGAAATAGTTGCGGTAGTATTGGGAGCAGTGTGTGTGTGTGTGTGTGTGTGTGTGTGTGTGTGTGTGTGGTGTGTGTGGTTTACATTTTTGGTTTTGCGAGTCAGTACAAATATGGGAATCTTAGCAGTCCGAGGAAATGTAGTAGGATAATAGAGTGTTATAAACGTGTTTGGAATGGTGTTGAATCCCTTGAGCTGCTGTTTTAAGTGTGTATCAAGTCATGTGGGAAGCAATAGATAACATGTGATGTGTGGGAGCGAGGAAGTGCATGTTTCCGACGCGCACAAACTACCACTACCATCACCACCACAAACCTCTCCATCTGGTGGCAGTTTATCTTGCACGAAGGAGCAACAAAGGACGTCTGATGGAATGCGGAGCTGTCCTGATCAGTAAGAACAGATTGTAAACAAGACACTAGTACTTTGAGCTCGGAAAAAATATAGAAAGATAAAAGTAATTGGTAGGTTGAGAAAGAGCAGCGTAGGCTCAGTTCATTGTAAATTGCAACAGTCACTCATTAGCGAAGACATATTGGGAGCCATTTTGAGCGGCGCTGCTCTTTTAGTAAGTCGATGAGAAATAATGAAAAAGAATAAAGAACAGTCTGGCTGCCTTTTATGCTTAAAAAAGTGGACACAGCTATCATTAGTCTGATAAGCACAGCCAAAATCAGTGATGAAACAAACAACAAAATAACAGTGAGCAGTGACTGTTTAAGGGAAGAAGGTGAAGGGAGAGATTGAGGGAAGAAGAAGAGGAAGAAAAGGTGGTGGTGGTGGTGCTTGTTATGAAAGTGGATGAAGAGAAGAAAAGAAGGAGGCGGCGGAGAAGGTGGAAGAGAAAGAGGAAGGGAGGGATGTGAGAAGGAAGGGGGGGGGGTAGCAAACCAGGTGAAGCATACACAGCAGGTTACCTTAGGGCGTGCAGACAGATGCAAATGTTGGGTATCTAGAGGTAAACGATGCCAGAGGGAAATACAAATACAAACACACACTTGTGAACACGAGAGTAAAAAGGAGACAAAAACAAAAGAAGAAGAAAAGAACAGCATACAAGAAAACCAATAAAACAAAAGAAAAACGATGAGGAAAAGTATAAGCCCTAGAGCCATACACGTAAGTCATGAAGATAAAGAAAAGAAAAGAAGACAAGACAAACACAGACAATGAATGAGACGAAGAAAACGAGGAAAAACGAGTAGGAGTATACGAGGATACCACCACCACCACCACCATCACCATCACCACCACCACCACCATCACCATCACCATCACCACCACCACTACCAGCACCACAACCACAACCACCACGACTACCACTATCACCACCACGACCTACCACCACCACCACCACCACTGCTCTCCTCCACCAATTAGAATTCTGAGTAATGGCTTCGCTTATGGCCAGAGACAGCGATGGACGACACACCCTCGGCACATACTTGTTACGATGAAGAGTGATGCTTCAGATCGAGAGATGTGATGCTCCTGTGGTGGTGGTGGTGGTGGTGGTGGTGGTGGTGGTGGTGGTGGTGGTGGAAGTTTTGGTGGTGTGATGGCTTTAGTGGTGGTGATGCTCGTGTGTGGTCGAGGGAGAGAGAGAAAAAAATAATAGTAAGGAGTAAAGTCACATCATGCTCCTCTATCTGGCTCGTGAGGAAAACATGTATGAGGGACTAAGGGAATTACATCTCATAAACTGGAGTCTGAAAGGGCTGGCTGGCTGGCTGA
The DNA here is from genome assembly GCA_029783475.1 of Metacarcinus magister. NCBI lineage: Eukaryota > Metazoa > Arthropoda > Malacostraca > Decapoda > Cancridae > Metacarcinus > Metacarcinus magister. Next base: position 13,514,215 of record JAPQNM010000040.1, on the reverse strand, counting down.
ATGGGTGGCTGGGTGGCTGGCTGGCTGGCTGGCTGGGTAGCTGGCTGGCTGAGTAGCTGGGTGGCTGGCTGACTGGCTGTTCCTTGAGCGAGAAAACAGCGCTATTCCTCAACCTTCTGCACCACCTTATGAAAGCAGTGCATGAAGACGACGCCGAAATAATCCCAGCAGCTCTGTGTACATTAAACACATCTATCAAACCACATTTTATCCGCTAAGTTACGCGTGTGTGTTTATGTATGTATGTGTGTGTGTGTGTGTGTGTGTGTGTGTGTGTGTGTGTGTGGTGGGGGGGTGGGTTTAAAGTTTACCAAGTAATTATCTTCATACATATGGATCTCTTCTTTCGACGATTCTCCTTCAGGGAAATGTATGCAAGAGTAAATATCGTCTTAACAACTGCTTTCTTGACTCTTGGATTCTAAAAACAATATAATTCATCATCCACAAAGAGGAGAGAGAGTGCGGCTCAAGAGGATCTGGAAGTAACAGAAAACAGATGAAGGAGGAAGAGGAAGAGGAAGAGGGAGGGAAGGGAAGGGAGGGATGCAAGATGGAGGAGTGTAAAGAAGGAGAAAGAGAGAGAAGAGAGTGTGAAAGATGGGAGACACTATGTTTGTTGTGAGTGTTGTCTTTCCCTTGTCAACTATTTATATTTTTTTTGCTGCATTGTCCTCGTTGGGTCAGGTCTCTCTCTCCTCTCTCTCTCTCTCTCTCTCTCTCTCTCTCTCTCTCTCTCTCCTCTCTCTCTCTCTCTCTCTCTCTCTCATCTGTCTTATTTTTTTTGGTCTAATATTTTTTGTTTGCATTGTTTTCGCACTCATTGAGAGAGAGAGAGAGAGAGAGAGAGAGAGAGAGAGAGAGAGAGAGAGAGAGAGAGAGAGAGAGAGAGAGAGAGAGAGAGAGAGAGAGAGAGAGAGAGAGAGAGAGAGAGAGAGAGAGAGAGAGAGAGAGAGATAAGGATGAAAGAAAAAAAAACCAACCAAATAAAATGTTTTAGCAATATAATATAAATGTTCTGCAAATTTCACTTTAATAACTAGACAAATGTTGCAACTCGACTCAGAGGAAAGGAACGTCACCGAGACAAACAAACTACAGATGATAGTGTCACGTCGGAGACACCTTAAATTAGCGTGTGTTGGCTGGTCACTGGCACTGAACTGACAGCTAAGAAGAAGAAGAAGAAAAAAATTAAACTCCTTCTTTCTCTCATTGTTTTTCTTATCTGGCTTCTTATGCTTCTTCTTCTTCTGTTCCTCCCTCTTCCTTTTCTTCTTCCTTTTACCAATACCACTACCACTATTATCATCATCACCTCTCCCTCTCCTCCTCCTCCTCCTCCTCCTCCTCCTCCTCCTCCTCCTCCTCCTCCTCCTCCTCCTCCTCCTCCTCCTCTTTGACACCCGACACACACACTTCTCAGCGGGGAAATTAAGTGACACAGCAAGCCTTCCCTAACACCGTCACCAAACAGAACAAGATCCATCTGGTTAGCATTCAGTGGACGGGAGCAGAGACGGAGCTGGCAGAGGAGAGAAGGGAGGGAGAGGAAGAGAAGTAGCTAGGAGAGAGAGGGGGAGGAGGGGTTGGAGGAGGGATGAAGATAAATGACTATGACTTGAAGTACGTATAAAAAAGTAGTGAGTTGAGATCAAGAGAAAAATATTATCAAGAGTAGAAGCCTTGAAGGGATGAAGAGATTAAGACGATTTTGTGGCTTGATTCTCTCAAAGCATTAATACTTTTGGGTTGAAGGTGATTGTTAATTCTTATTCGTTAATATTTCTTGTTTTTTTTTTCTATTGAGGGTCGAACTGTCACATTCAAGGATACACACACACACACACACACACACACACACACACACACACACACACACACACACACACACACACACACACACACACACACACACACACACACACACACACAGGCAGACCAATGTGGGGGAGGAAAGCATAATTCTTGTTCATCTTGTGTTCTTAGGAAAGCAGTTTGTTGTTGGTTGTAGGAAGAGAGAAGAAGCGGGAAGAGGGTACGAGGGGTAAGAAGAGGGCGTGGTGGGCTGAATTAACATGTCCAACGAGAGGAGAAAGAGGAGAGTAGAGACTTGTACTAGAGAGAATAAGGAAGGAGACTTTGAGGAAGAGGAGGATTAGGAGAGGAGGACAAGTGAGGCTGAAGGAGAATGTTAAGGGGGAGATGAGTACTTGGAAATCCCTGAGAAGACATGGCATCACTTGGAACGTCCTGGAGGAGGGGAGAGGGGAAGAGGGGAAGAGAGGGGGCAAGAGAGAAGGGAGAAGTACAGGGGAGTGTTGGGGTTGAAGGTGGAAGGAGGACTACTAGGAAAAGGTGGAGGAAGAGCATTACAGCAGAAGGCCATGAAGGAGGGGAGGAGAAAGGAGAAAGAGAGATAAGAAGCACTGGAGATAGAAGGCTAGGTAGGCTTGGGGAGAAGTACTGGAGAAGGGTGTGAGGGAGTGAGAGAGTGAGAGCAGGAGCGTAGAAAAGCCGTGACGAGCAGAACAAGCATCTTTGAGTGGCCGAGGCGCCCTATAAGGAATCGCCACTAACCTGCTGAGTAATTATTCACATAGCCTGGGATGACCGGTGGAGGACTGGCGGTGGTGGTGGTGGTGGTGAGGGTGAGGGTGGTAGTTAGTAGGGTGGTGATGTGGTGATGGGTAGGTGGTAGTGGTGATGTGGTTTTGTGAAGGGAATAATGTTGTGGTGTCATGGTGGTGATGGTGATTTCTTCATGATTGTGTTCCTATTGGTGATGACTAATTAGGGTGTTGGTGGTGGTGGTGGTGAGGATGTTTGTATTGTGGTGGTGACTGTGGTGAAGATGGAGATGTGAAGGTGATGATGACATGTTATGGTGGTAGTGGTGGATATATATATATATATATATATATATATATATATATATATATATATATATATATATATATATATATATATTCCTACATTTAGTTCTCATACCCTCACACCTGTAAAAACATGTTATATATAAACTTGATTGAAAATCCACTTCCAGATGACGAAAAATTATAGGAACCTCGAAGAAAAAAAAATATATAAATACATGTTACGAAAATTAAAGAAAATCAGGAAACAGGAACCAGAAACCATACTAGGAACACAGCAGGATAACTTATTTTTGGAGGTAGAGTTACATCAATTTCTCTTCACCACCACCACCACAACCTCCCCCTCCTCCTCCCTTCATCGCAGGTGTTCGGTCTTATCAACGGTTATCGGCGACGTCTATCCCACTGGCGCCAGGTCAGGTGTGTGGGAGCGCCGTGTGTGTACCTGTTATCGACGCACAGTCATCGCCGTCGGCCAAGGGGATAAGATAACCTTGCTGCCGATAAGAACTCTGGCGCCTCGTGCATTGACGGGTGATCTGTGGCTTCCCAGGTGGTAATGTGACCCTTGTGTCCCTCTCCTCCTCCCCCTCCCCCTCCTCCTCCTCCTCCTCCTCCTCCTCCTCCTCCTCCTCCTCCTCCTCCTCCTCCTTGCTGCTAAGTCACCGGTTAATGCCACTCTTGAGGAAGAAAAAAAAATAGAGCGAGATTTATCAACAATGAGTGTGGTTGTTATCCTTTGTTGCAGCGCCAGTGATAACTTGTGTTTATAACCATGGTTTTGACACGCACACACCGCTGCCATGGTTCAGTGGTTAACGTCCCCGCCTGTCACCCGACCAGGCATGGGTTCGAATCCTGCCAAGGTCGCTAAGGATTTTTTACTGACAGAGAGCAGTTACTGTCCCCCTTGAACAAGGGGATAGGGCGTCAAGCTTACCCATAGGTCCGTCTCTATGATCTCAGCTCTTCCGGGGAGGATAATAATTGACGATCACGAGTCCAACACGTGATCCTCCAGACCATGGTGAATACCACACACACCTGAAGTATAAATTGCATCCTTTCCGGTAACCAAACGGAACAGGTGTACTAACAAATCACATAAAAAAAACCATTATATGACACTAAAAGTCTTCCTTTATGAAAATTTACCGACGAGGAAACGAATTAAGGTAAACCTCGCACCAGACTTTAAGGAAACGACGCAGACCAAACAGTGACGTGTTAGAAGCGTCAACTCAACCTCCAGGCGTTGATCTTGAGGGTGTTGCAGGTGTCGAAAAGCGTTGCAGAGGAGAGGAGAGCGTGGCAACACCCAGCACTAGAACTTAACTTGCATATATACATTTTTTTTTCCCCTCCGGACCACCTGCCAGTTTGTGAAGAATAAATAAGGAGATATGAAATTCCACCGATGAGTTGATAGTCCAAGAGAGATATGTGGCAGTTCGCTTCAGGTTAATGATATAATAGACAGTACGCGTGCCACTTTAAATACACAGGCTTGGTGGTGAATATTTAAGTGTATCTAGTGCAGTGTGTGGGTGTATGTGAGACAGTGATTTGTGCGAGAGGGGGATAGGGGTGAGCAGCAAGTTATGAAGTGCTCAGGTAGACACAGTTGAGGCAGAGCGAGAGGGAAGGGGCAGTGTTAATGGAACGGGTGGAGGGAAAAGTATGGAGTACGTAAGGAAGGGGAGAGAAGGGAGGGAAGGAGGGAGGAAGGGAAGGTTTATGTACTTAGTGTGAAGGTGATTGGTAGGAGTGGGTGGGTGGGTGGGTGGGTGGGAAGGTGGGAAGGTGGGTTGGGAGGTGGGCGGGGAATGTCACCTTGCCCCTTCCACCTGGCCCTGACACCTGCTCACGACCTGCCCCGCGGCCCTCCTCTCCTCCCTTCCTGGTGACGAGAGAGAGAGAGAGAGAGAGAGAGAGAGAGAGAGAGAGAGAGAGAGAGAGAGAGAGAGAGAGAGAGAGAGAGAGAGAGAGAGAGAGAGAGAGAGAGAGAGGAAGAAGAAGAAGAAAAAAAGAGAAAGAGAAAGAGAGAGAGAGATATTTGGTGACAGACAGAAGACTCAATCATTTGGAAGTCTATTATTTCTTTCTCTCGTTGCATCCTTCACTAGGAAAGGTAAATACGAGCAAGACCTTGGCTCAGCAGGGTCGGGATTTCTGCATCAAGACGGGCAGACGGTGAGCCTTAGGGTGTGTGAGGAAGTTTGCTTATGTCAGGGTTAAGTGGTGACGCTGTTGGTAGGTGGTGGTGGTGGTACTGTGTGTGTGTGTGTGTGTGCGTGTGTGTGTGTGTGTGTGTGTGTGTGTGTGTGTGTGTGTGTGTGTGTGTGTGTGTGTGTGTGTGTGTGTGTGTGTGTGTGGGTGTGTGTGGGTGGCTTAAGGTAATGAATTGATTAGCAGAAAGGTGTGGCAGATTAAACATTGCTTGTCATTTGAGGATGTGTTCAAGATGCCATTTAATCTTCCTTCGCTTCAAAGCCTTTCCTGACAGTTCATACATAGTCAGAAACGCCTCTCAGATGTGTTCGAAAGCCTGCCTTACCCTTCCTTTCTGCTGTTTCTCCCTCCGCTGTGAAATGTTTGAAAATGTTTATATTTATTAGAGTATAAGTTAATATGCCAAAAGAAGCCTTCCAGTGACAGGACTTCTGGGAGCACTAAGAGCACTAAGGGAAAATACGTCATGGAAAGAAAGTGTTGAAGCTGTAAAGGGGAGAGAAGGGAAGTGTTAGGCAGGTGTGGTAAGGTGTATACACTAAGATATGTCTAGGATGGAATAGGATTATGTGGGATGAGGAATCCCAGACAGATAGAGGGATAAAGAAGAGGATAGACATGCGACCACAGCTGCAGCATCCATCCACTGGCCTCCTCTTGATCCCCTCATTCCACTCCCCGCCCCTCGCACATCCACCCGCCACACCTTAACTTACTGCTGTAAACTCGACGAAGGTAGTCCAGGAACCTCCACTACCACACACCTCTAGACACCCACAGATACACCCAGACACCCACAGACACCCACAAACACCCCCAAACTCCCCCAAACACCCCATCCCCACTCTCGCCAGCTACACCCTTGAAGAGACTAGTTAGCATTCCCTGAACTTGTCTTGTCCTTCGGCAACAAGAGAAAAAAAATACCCGTGGCCTAATATAGAAATTTATCGTGTCCGAGCCTTGTATTTTTTTTTTTTCCCTCCCTGTCCCCTTACCCTTTCTCTATTGCAGTGGATATAATTTAGCTCCATTTTGCGTGTAGCAGTCAATTTATAGCTAGTACGTGGATTTGCCGGAACGATCTTCGAGGTAAATTTTACGTTGGACGGGAACAGGTCAGGTTCTCAAGGCGCATCAGAGGACGTTTGAAGTGTATCTACGAGTGAATCGAAATGATCATGTGTCTTCATCTGTCGGTAATTGTGAAAAAAATATGAGACGAGCGAATTTAGACGTTGTGATGAGGGAGAGGTTGAGAGGGAGGGAGAAGGGAGTAGTGAGTGGGTTGGAAGAAGAATGTTGGGTAAGGTGTGAAGGAAGCAGGAGAGAGGGAAGAAGGAAGACGAAGAACGATGTATTTAGCGAATTAACAGAAATGTTGTGTTAAGACGAGTGAAGATGCTGCTGGGAAGGTTCATGATGTGTTTTTTTTTTTTTATATATATGTTCTTCTCTTTTCTCCTCCTCCTCATCCTCTTCCTTTTCTTCCTTTTCCTTTTCCTTTTCTGCCTCCTATTTCAACTTGTTCTTCACGCACTGCTTCTTTTTCTATTCCTGATCCTCCTTTTTCTTTTGCTCACCTTCCACCTTCTCCTCCTCCTCCTTTTCTTCCTCCTCCTCCTCCTCCTCCTCCTCCTCCTCTCATGCTTCTTGGATATACGTAAGTGGCATCCTGATAGAGACCGTGACTCCTAATCTCATGGTCGGGCGCCTGGGCCTCGGCGGAGTGTCAATTAGCGGAGAAAGCAGCGCTCTCCTGTAACTTAATCACCAAGAGAATTAAATGTGTGGTTTTAGCTGTTTAGGCCGGTGGAAAGTTATTTATTTTACCTTATCTCCTGCACTTGGTTAGCCTGCTTTTCTTCTTCTTGCTCCTCCTCCTCCTCCTGAGAGAGAGAGAGAGAGAGAGAGAGAGAGAGAGAGAGAGAGAGAGAGAGAGAGAGAGAGAGAGAGAGAGAGAGAGAGAGAGAGAGAGAGAGAGAGAGAGAGAGAGAGATGGAAGAGAAAATGAGGAACATGCAAATTACTACGGTGTTTAAAAACCGAATATTAAACTAGTGGAAAACTATCAAGAATATATAAAGTGTGACAAGATGAAGAGTAAGGAGGAGAGAGAGGCACCGTAACAACACAAGGAAGTGTGCATACTGTGAGGGATTAAAACAACGGTGGAAGGATGTGAAGGAATGAGTAATAAAAGGTATAAGAAAGTAGAGAAAATAACCTCGCACCACGATCACCACCACCATGGAAGGTCACCCACCATTACGCCCCTTGCTTGCTGTGGTGTTGTGGTGTGACGCTGGTTGTGTTGGGTGATCACTGGTGCTGGGGGAAGCAGCAGTGATATGTTGTCTGGTTGTGATGGGTGATCACTGGTGCTGGGGGAAGCAGCAGTGATATGTTGTCTGGTTGTGATGGGTGATCACTGATGCTGGGGGAAGCAGTAGTGATATGTTGTCTGGTTGTGATGTGTTGTCTGGTTGTGTTGGGTGATCACTGGTGCTGGGGGAAGCAGCAGTGATATGTTGTCAGGTTGTGATGGATGATCACTGATGCTGGGGGAAGCAGTAGTGATATGTTGTCTGGTCGTGATGGCTGATCACTGGTGCTGGGGGAAGCAGCAGTGATCTGTTGTCTAGTCGTGATGGGTGATCACTGATGCTGGGGGAAGCAGCAGTGATCTGTTGTCTAGTCGTGATGGGTGATCACTGATGCTGGGGGAAGCAGCAGTGATCTGTTGTCTGGTCGTGATGGGTGATCACTGATGCTGGGGGAAGCAGCAGTGATCTGTTGTCTAGTCGTGATGGGTGATCACTGATGCTGGGGGAAGCAGCAGTGATCTGTTGTCTAGTCGTGATGGGTGATCACTGATGCTGGGGGAAGCAGCAGTGATCTGTTGTCTAGTCCTGATGGGTGATCACTGATGCTGGGGGAAGCAGCAGTGATATGTTGTCTGGTTGTGATGGGTGATCACTGATGCTGGGGGAAGCAGCAGTGATCTGTTGTCTAGTCCTGATGGGTGATCACTGATGCTGGGGGAAGCAGCAGTGATATGTTGTCTGGTTGTGATGGGTGATCACTGATGCTGGGGGAAGCAGCAGTGATATGTTGTCTAGTCGTGATGGGTGATCACTGATGCTGGGGGAAGCAGCAGTGATCTGTTGTCTGGTCGTGATGGGTGATCACTGATGCTGGGGGAAGCAGCAGTGATCTGTTGTCTGGTCGTGATGGGTGATCACTGATGCTGGGGGAAGCAGCAGTGATATGTTGTCTAGTCGTGATGGGTGATCACTGATGCTGGGGGAAGCAGCAGTGATCTGTTGTCTGGTCGTGATGGGTGATCACTGGTGCTGGGGGAAGCAGCAGTGATGTGTTGTCATGTTGGGTTGGGTGATCACTGATGCTGGGGGAAGCAGCAGTGATCTGTTGTCTAGTCGTGATGGGTGATCACTGATGCTGGGGGAAGCAGCAGTGATCTGTTGTCTAGTCGTGATGGGTGATCACTGATGCTGGGGGAAGCAGCAGTGATATGTTGTCTAGTCGTGATGGGTGATCACTGATGCTGGGGGAAGCAGCAGTGATCTGTTGTCTAGTCCTGATGGGTGATCACTGATGCTGGGGGAAGCAGCAGTGATCTGTTGTCTGGTCGTGATGGGTGATCACTGATGCTGGGGGAAGCAGCAGTGATATGTTGTCTAATCGTGATGGGTGATCACTGATGCTGGGGGAAGCAGCAGTGATCTGTTGTCTAGTCGTGATGGGTGATCACTGATGCTGGGGGAAGCAGCAGTGATATGTTGTCTGGTTGTGATGGGTGATCACTGATGTTGGGGGAAGCAGCAGTGATATGTTTAGTCGTGATGGGTGATCACTGATGCTGGGGGAAGCAGCAGTGATCTGTTGTCTAGTCCTGATGGGTGATCACTGATGCTGGGGGAAGCAGCAGTGATCTGTTGTCTGGTCGTGATGGGTGATCACTGATGCTGGGGGAAGCAGCAGTGATCTGTTGTCTGGTCGTGATGGGTGATCACTGATGCTGGGGGAAGCAGCAGTGATCTGTTGTCTAGTCGTGATGGGTGATCACTGATGCTGGGGGAAGCAGCAGTGATCTGTTGTCTGGTCGTGATGGGTGATCACTGATGCTGGGGGAAGCAGCAGTGATATGTTGTCTAGTCGTGATGGGTGATCACTGATGCTGGGGGAAGCAGCAGTGATCTGTTGTCTAGTCCTGATGGGTGATCACTGATGCTGGGGGAAGCAGCAGTGATCTGTTGTCTGGTCGTGATGGGTGATCACTGATGCTGGGGGAAGCAGCAGTGATATGTTGTCTAATCGTGATGGGTGATCACTGATGCTGGGGGAAGCAGCAGTGATCTGTTGTCTAGTCGTGATGGGTGATCACTGATGCTGGGGGAAGCAGCAGTGATCTGTTGTCTAGTCGTGATGGGTGATCACTGATGCTGGGGGAAGCAGCAGTGATCTGTTGTCTGGTCGTGATGGGTGATCACTAATGCTGGGGGAAGCAGCAGTGATATGTTGTCTAGTCGTGATGGGTGATCACTGATGCTGGGGGAAGCAGCAGTGATCTGTTGTCTAGTCGTGATGGGTGATCACTGATGCTGGGGGAAGCAGCAGTGATCTGTTGTCTAGTCGTGATGGGTGATCACTGGTGCTGGGGGAAGCAGCAGTGATCTGTTGTCTAGTACTGATGGGTGATCACTGGTGCTGGGGGAAGCAGCAGTGATCTGTTGTCTAGTCGTGATGGGTGATCACTGGTGCTGGGGGAAGCAGCAGTGATCTGTTGTCTAGTCGTGATGGGTGATCACTGGTGCTGGGGGAAGCAGCAGTGATTTGTTGTCTAGTCGTGATGGGTGATCACTGATGCTGGGGGAAGCAGCAGTGATCTGTTGTCTAGTCGTGATGGGTGATCACTGATGCTGGGGGAAGCAGCAGTGATATGTTGTCTAGTCGTGATGGGTGATCACTGATGCTGGGGGAAGCAGCAGTGATCAGTTGTCTAGTCGTGATGGGTGATCACTGGTGCTGGGGGAAGCAGCAGTGATCTGTTGTCTGGTTGTGTTTGGTGATCACTGATGCTGGGGGAAGCAGCAGTGATGTGTTGTCATGTTGGGTTGGGTGATGGGAGTCACTCGTTGGATGTCATGTTGGGTTGGGTGATGGGAGTCACTCGTTGGGTGTCATGTTGGGTTAGGTGATGGAAGTCACTCGTTGGGTTGGGTGATGTTAGTCACTCGTTGGGTGTCATGTTGGGTTGGGTGATGTTAGTCACTCGTTGGGTGTCATGTTGGGTTGGGTGATGGGAGTCACTTGTTGGGTGTCATGTTGGGTTGGGTGATGGGAGTCATGTTGGGTTGGGTGATGAGACAGGAATCGCAGGATTTTGGAGGTGAAGACAGAGTGCAGGGGAGACGGGGTAAACGACCTTGAGGAAGCACTGAAGACCGAGGTGGTGAAGGAGGCCTCGAGGTCCGTCTTCAGACCCTCCTTCACCTCCACCTCAAACTGTTCCACTGGAGAAACTGAAACCAAACTTATTATAAAATCAATTATCTAACTAAGGAAAAGAGGATGGTGAAGTTGATGTTTGTTCCAGGATGAAGACTGATGGAAGTAAGGTTTAACGAAGGCTGTGTTGCCTGCTTTATGTTTCCTATCTCTTGCTGATACCCAAACCGTATGTTGGAAGTTCATTACTAAACTTCCTTAAATATGATCCCATGCAAAGGTCTATTTTTTTTATTATGAATTTTTTTTAGTTGGTTGAGTTTTCATGCCAAGTTTAAAAGTGCCGGGAATGGGGGGGGGTGTGTGTGTGTGGAAGTGGTTTGTTTTAGGCCGGTTCAGTGCAAACATCACCACCATCACTACTACTACTACTACTAGTACTACTACTATTACTATTACTACTACTACTACTACTACTACTACCTCCAGCAATACCAACTTGAGAGGAACCAATCGAAGTAATGGGAAAAGGATGGAAGGGCTGTCCTCTCTTTTTCTTCTTCCTCCTCCTCCTCCTCCTCTTCCTCCTCCTCCTACTCCTCCTCCTCCTCCTCCTCCTCCTCCTCCTCCTCCTCCTCCTCCTCCTCCTCCTCCTCCTCCTCCTCCTCCTCCTCCTCCTCCTCCTCCTCCAACTAAGGACTCATGGTATCTCTGGTAGCATTTACAATTGGCTTCTGGACTGGCTCTCTGAACGTAAGCAGAGAGTAGTTTTAAACGGTGTCTCCTCTCAATGGTTAAACGTAAAAAGTGGCGTACCACAAGGCTCAGTGCTTGGTCCTGTCTTATTCTTGATATATGTCAATGACATAGATGATGGGATCACTTGCAAAATATCGAAATTCGCTGACGATACGAAAATTCTCAGCAAAGTAACTACGACAATTGACAGAGAAGTCTTACAATCAGACTTAGATCGACTAACGTCTTGGGCCAATAAATGGCAAATGAAATTTAACGTTGAAAAATGCAAGGTACTACACATCGGAAGAAATAATGATCACGTTCAGTACTCAATGAATGGTAAATCACTTTCTACAGTAAACAAAGAAAAAGATCTGGGAATCACAATATCAAACGATTTAAAACACAGTCAACATTGCTCAGAGGTAGTTAAAACTGCTAACAGATTGGTCGGCTTCATTGGGCGTACTTTCGAAAATAAATCAGAAAAAGTCATATTAAAACTGCATAATTCACTAGTACGACCCCATCTTGAGTATTGTGTACAGTTTTGGTCCCCATATTACAGAAAGGACATTGACAAACTGGAAAGAGTCCAGCGAAGAATAACAAAAATGATTCCAAGGCTGAAAAATAAACCTTATGAAGAAAAACGAAGGATGCGAGGGGATTTAATTGAAATGTTGAAGATAATCAAAGGATTCGATAATATCAATGCAGAAGGTTACATTACTTTTGATCGATCAAATGTAACAAGAAGACGTCATTCTTTTAAGATTACTGATAAAAGATTCACATCAAACGAAGCCAAGCACTTTTTTTTCAATCGGATCGTTAACGTTTGGAACTCCCTGCCTGCCAATGTCGTCGACAGTAAAACAATTACTACGTTCAAAAATAGACTTGACAAATATTTAGAAGCCAATCCACAACTAAAATACTATCTGTTAACGTAAACTTTGAGTATGTTCATCCTGATGTACCTAACTTACGAAATGTCGATTCAAAAGACGTCGCTAGTGGCCTGACATCGCTTGCCAGGAAGTAGTGGTAGCAGTAGTGGTAGTGACAGTAGTGACAGTCTAGTCTTGGTTGGCCTTCCTTTCCCTGCCAGCCATGGCTGGGGAGAGAAGCCTTCACCCTTACTATCCTGTATCCTTCACTCTAGAGTAGATAGTGTACTCACAAACAGCCTCGTAAGGGCCAGCAGGCCTGTTGTTGTTTGTTCTTCCTATGTGTTCCTATGTGTTCCTCTCTATCATCTCTGTCGTCAACGTCCTCTACTTCCTCCTCCTTGCGCGCGCGTGTGTGTGTGTGTGTGTGTGTGCGTGTGTGCGTGTGCGTGTGCGTGTGTGTGTGTGTGTGTGTGTGTGCGTGTGCGTGTGCGTGTGCGTGTGTGTGTGTGTGTGTGTGTGTGTGTGTGTGTGCGTGTGTGTGTGTATGTGTGTGTGTGTGTGTAAATAAGAACAAGTGGGGTGATGTACGTAAGTGATGTGGGTGATGATTGACAGACTTCAATTCCTCTTAACTTCAATCATCCCTTAAACCCCCTTGATGCATCCCCCTTGCCTTCCACGCAGCGTGACACACCTGGCAGCGTCTCTCGACCTGCCTGCGCGACTCCCCCCAACCCCCCCAACCACCCCCAACCCCTTCTCCACTCCATCACCTCCAGGAAGGGAAGAGAAAGTGTGCAGTTCAGTCACAGTTCAAAGAGTCCCTTCTCCGCTCTCCTTCAACCTCAAGCGACCCCTTCCCCTCCCCTTCCCCTCCCCTTCCCCCGCCGCAGCACAAACAAGGAAGAGATAGATCGATAGATAGGCAGGTAAGAAGGCAGGTAGATGATAAACAGGTGGATATATATACACTGATGGATAGATAGGAGAGATCATCGATTATCTGGGTTTGAAATTGATCTCTATATGTGGTAGTTTGTCTCTACCATAATAATAATAATAATAATCATGATAACAATGATCATGATAATAATGTAGTATCACCAGACTCACATAAAGCTACTAAAAACTCGTCATATAAGGCTTGCTTATCACACGTCTACCTGTACTTGATACCTGAGAGCACCTGAGCTAACACAGGTGGTGGGAGAGATAGGCGTATACAAGGGAGGGGATGAAGGTAGAGGGAGGTGGGGGCTGTGTAAGAGTAAGGAGGGGAGAGGAGAGGAGAGGGATCGTTGTTTGTGTTGGGGAGGGAGGGGAAGGAGTGAGGTGAGAGCTATACCTTATCTGCTAATTAGTTACACCTGCACGCCATCTCACCTGAGCCTCCATTTGTCACTGAAGACAAGCTCATTACAGTTGTACAGCTGGTGCCGGCACACACTTACACACTCACACACGCACACACGCACACACACACACACACACATACACACACACACACACACACACACACACACACACACACACACACACACACACACATATCGTTCATCGTCCAATTAGAAGTGTGCTTTTTTAAGACAAATTAGGTTGGTTTTGGTAATTAGTATGTGTTGGGAGGAGAAAGAGAGGTAATTATTTTTTTTGTGCGTGATGATGTTAATTTACAGTGTAATTACAACTCTCTCTCTCTCTCTCTCTCTCTCTCTCTCTCTCTCTCTCTCTCTCTCTCTCTCTCTCTCTCTCTCTCTCTCTCTCTCACCTCCTTGCTCTTTTTATCTCCCTCTTTTCCTCCCCACTTGCCTCCATTACCCCCCATTTCCCTTCCTATTCCCCTTTCTTCCTCCCATCTCTTCTGCTCCCCCCTCCCCCCCCCACCCGCCCTGTCATGCCTCGCTAACTCCTGGGAGAAAGTCGGGTGGGTTGATATGAAAAGAAGTGAGCCGTGACGAGCTACTTAATTTATTGTATTACTCTTACGTCATTCTCTCTCTCTCTCTCTCTCTCTCTCTCTCTCTCTCTCTCTCTCTCTCTCTCTCTCTCTCTCTCTCTCTCTCTCTCTCTCTCTCTCTCTCTCGTTTGGGTATTTCCGTCTCATTTGTCATTACATTAATCAATATCTTCATCAGTCTCTTTCTCCGTTATCATACGTCATTTTCCTCCTCCTCCTCCTTCCTCCTCCTCCTCTCCTTCTCCTCCTCCTCCTCCTCCTCCTCCTCCTCCTCCTCCTCCTCCTCCTCCTCCTCCTCCTCCTCTTCCTCCTCCTTCTCTACAGTTAATACTTTTGTAATGTCATATCATTTACCTCATTTACATTCTTCAAGTCTATTTAAATCAACGTATCACTCTGCATTTATTCTTTTTAGTTTTTGTTCCTCTATTATTTTTACATCTTACTTTAAGGAATTATATACATGAGTTTTGTGGACATAATTGAAAGAGACACAGAGAGAGAGAGAGAGAGAGAGAGAGAGAGAGAGAGAGAGAGAGAGAGAGAGAGAGAGAGAGAGAGAGAGAGAGAGAGAGAGAGAGAGAGAGAGAGAGAGAGAGAGAGAGAGAGAGAGAGAGAGAGAGAGAGAGAGAGAGAGTGAAGTGACAGGTAGATTAAGAAAAAAACATAAATATAGACACACAGATAGACAGAGATGGACGGGCAGCCAGACAGAAACATGTTGAAAAAATTTTGTTGAAGAAAAAGTCAGGATGAAGATGAAGATAATGATGGTAATAACAACAACAACAACAACAACAACAACAACAACAACAACAACAACAACAACAACAACAACAACAACAACAACAACAACAACAACAACAACAACAACAACAACAACAACAACAACAACAACAACAACAACAACAACAACAACAACAACAACAACAACAACAACAACAACAACAACAACAACAACACTAATAGTTATAATGACGCTATAATGATGATGATGATGATAATAATGATATATGCGTCTTCATTAAAAGAGACTCAAGCCAGATGCAGGTAAAAAAAAATATCCTCTCTGATGCACGGTTAGAAAGTTCCAGGAGCATTTTCAGTATTTTCAAATTTCACCCTTGACGTTCGGATCACCCAGACTCAACGCCCCACCGTTAACTTTCCTCCCGATTCAACCGTGTCATCCCCGTGTGAGTCTTCCCCAACCACCATCCCCACCACCATCCCCACCACCATCCCCGCCACCATCCCCGCCACCATCCCCACCACTCCCTGTCCTCCCTCTGTCTTTTTACGGATTCCTTGCCTTTCATCTATTTACCTGATAATCATTCCCTTCGTCTACTGACCCCTTCTTCTTCTTCTTCTTCTTCTTCTTGTTCTTGTTCTTGTTCTTGATCTTCTTTTTCTTCTTTTTTCCCTCCGGTCTTTATCTACACTCTTTATTTACACCCTTGCCATTTCCTTTGTTCATTTGTTTTCCTTCATACCTCTTTGTCTTTTCATTCACTACACTTCCTGTTTTGGTCTTTAGCCTCCGCGTAATAGCTCTATATTTTCACCTTCATTTCCACCTTTCCATCCCGTCCACTTCACCAATTCCTGTAATTTTCATTCTCC
Organism: Metacarcinus magister; assembly: GCA_029783475.1. Classification (NCBI taxonomy): domain Eukaryota; kingdom Metazoa; phylum Arthropoda; class Malacostraca; order Decapoda; family Cancridae; genus Metacarcinus; species Metacarcinus magister. The sequence goes on along the minus strand of JAPQNM010000040.1, from coordinate 13,498,412 downwards.
TCCACCTGTAAGGCCGTTTGAGTCCCTTCCTCACCCTCCGGCGGCATGTTAGTGGCTACTGCAAATCAGACGAGAAAAATTATAAAAAAGGAAAGGAAAAAAGGCAAACCAGACTCAGGTTCACCCACGTTCTCTGAGAAATATATCATCAGGTTCCGGCGACAATCGTGATGTAATTCATAAAAAGAAAAGGAGACAAAAAAAAAACAGTAATTTTGTTTTTTTTCCTTATTTCCTGCTTATTCACCCTTGCTGCGGGGCTTTGTGCGAGAGGTAGACAGGTAGACAGCAGACCGAAGAGGGCTACTTATTGCAAGGAGGGAGGGAGGTGGGGAGGGAGGGAGGAAGGGAGGGAGGGAGGGAGGGAAGGAGGAGTAAGTAGGCAGTGCAAGAAACGAGGGAGGAGTGATGACAGGCGGGCAAGCACACAGAACGCGGAGTTGGAAATTGATGAGAAGGCAGATGATCAGACAAGTTGGAGGGAGAGAGAGAAGACAGGTTTTCGGAGCCCCATTTTCTAACATCTCAAAGTGTGTTGTTGTGGGAAACTGTTGATGGAAGAGTCGCGGGTCTTGTGTTTGCTTGCCTTGCTTCATGTATGTCTCTATTTACCACTTTCCTTCATGTCAACTTGGCTGATCGTTTGACAAGTATACTGGCTTGCTGATAGCGTGCCTGCATACTAGATCGATGGATGGATGGATGAGTGGCTGGCTGTTTGACTGGTTAGCTTGTAGGCTGACTGATTGGTGGGCTATCTGGCTGGCTGCCTAGTTGGTAAGCCGTTTGACTGGCTAGCTGGCTGGCTTGCTGTCAAGTTGGCTGGCTACCAAGATGGCTGGTTTGTTGACTGGTTGATTGACTAACTGATTGACAATTTGGTTATATAACTGACTGACTGATCGACTTGTTTGTTACTGCATTACTCCCTTTTTTTTTCTGCTTATCTTCTTGCCTTCCTACTCGCTGGCCTAGATTTCTGACTGCATTTTCGTCCGTATGTCTGTGTCTTGCTGTGTGTATTTTCGTTGGTCGTTATCCCACTTAGAAGCCAGGTGTCTTTCTGTATAAACTGCCTCTCTGGTTACCCCGTCCCCGTAACTGCTGCTATTTTATGGAGTGTTTGTCCACCTGTCCGACAACCACCACCACCACCACCACCACCACCCAACCGCCGCAGCATTCCCCCCCCATCCCCACCCATCCCCTAGTGGACGATAATAGCGAAATTGCTCTCTAATGGCGGATTGCGAGTCCTCCACGCCAGTTACTCTCCGCTGAATTACAGTCTAGTTCACAGTAATTGGTCGTAACTGGCGGATAACTCAAACCAAACCATTCCGCTTGAAGTGCCTAACCCGGAAGTTTATCCATCTTTCTATCTCTCTCTCATGCTATATCTGTATGACTGTCTGCCTGTATTTGTGTGAGGGGTGGGTGGGTGGGTGGGGTGGGGGAGGCAGTGAACAGGTGTATATGCATGCGCACTTAGGCGGTAAAATAAAGAAGGAAGATTTGTCGAGAGTGAAGAATTTCTGTCGTGGATGATAAGAGTGAGATTACTGGCTGGAAGAAGAAAGGAGGAGGAGGAGGAGGAGGAGGAGGAGGAGGAGGAGGAGGAGGAGGAGGAGGAGGAGGAGGAGGAGGAGGAGGAGGAGGTTGTGCTGGAGAGGAAGGTATTACTACGTTTATTAGATTGAATTCATGTCACTAGATATACATTATTACACAGTTTTCCTTTATCTTGTCCTACTTTCCTCTCTCTCTCTCTCTCTCTCTCTCTCTCTCTCTCTCTCTCTCTCTCTCTCTCTCTCTCTCTCTCTCTCTCTCTCTCTCTCTCTCTCTCTCTCACTGGTGATAGGAAAGAGGTGCAATTAGTGTGTGTGTGTAACAATTGCCATATGACCAACAACATCACACACACACACACACACACACACACACACACACACACCACACACACCCACACACACCCACACACACCCACACACACACGTACACACACGTACACACCCACACACACACACACACACGTACACACACAGCCACGAAAGCAGTGAAGTAAAAAAAAATAATAAAAAAAAATAAAACTTCGGTCGCTCTTTCTACGTCAGTTCCTTCCCTGCCCATCACGTTCTCGATCTTGATGGTCTGGTCGCGCCACAGGAGAGTGTCGTCGCCACTCCCGTATGCAAGAAGGGCTCGCTGCCAGGGGACCTTCACCCATGTATGTCCACGCCAGCGCAGCCTGCAGTCCTTATTGAGCTGGACAACCCAAATCTATATTCATAAAGCAACCTTTTCGGAGGTATATGTAGCTACGTAGGAGGTACCACGTTCAGAGGAGGAGGAGGAGGAGGAGGAGGAGGGGGAGCAGCAGGATGAAGAGGTCAACGAAGAGGAGAAGGATGGCGACAAGAACAAGGAGAATGAGTATGAGAAGAACGAACCTAAAGAGAAGGAGGAGGAGGAGGAGGTGGAGGAGGAGGAGGAGGAAGAGGTGGAAGAAGAAGAAAAGAAAAAGAAGAGAAATCGTTTAAATTTTGTTATATATAGAACGGAAACCAAGTGAAACTACGTATTTACTAATCATCTAATTAAAAAGAAGAAAAAAATATACATAAATTAAGAAAAATTTAAGCTTTCGATAAGTTTTTAGAAATATAAAGAGAAAGTGAGGAAGTAGAAGTCAAATATATTGGAGCGAATTGGTTACTAAACAAGCAAATTGGAGTCAGGGAGGAAATGTCATCAAGATAAGAAGAGATAAGTGAGTGAGTGAGAGGAGTTTCTTGAAAGGGAAGAAGGAAAATGCGTAGTGAGAAGGCAAAGGAAGACACGATGATGAACCAGTGTGGCAGGTGAATATCACATACATATTACGACTAAAACTAACACACACACACACACACACACACACACACACACACACACACACACACACACACACACACACACACACACACACACACACACACACACACACACACACCACAGGGTACGTTCAAGGCAGCTTTTCTTCCTTCGCCACCGGACTCGTCTTACCTGCAGGGCGGGTGCCACTCCCTCGCTGTGAGCCCTGCACTCCGCCCAACGTGTGTCAGGAACGCATGTCAGATCGCTGCCGCTCGGAAGCTCATGTGTTGCTCCTGTGTACGGGCGGGACGGGACGGAGAGGGCGTGGGGGACTGGGAGATGTGGTTGGGGCGCCATCGCAGTGCTGGGTTCTGCCATAAATAACTGTAGCCTGTCAGAGCGGTGTACGAGTATAAGACTTAAATGTTGTTGTCATGGCAGCCAGCGGTAGGACGTGATTCCTCTTCCTCCTGTGTGTGTATATACAAACATACATACATACATACATACATACGGACATACATACGGACAGACAAACAGTCAGACAGACAGACAGACAGACAGACAGACAGACAGAGATAGAGATAGAGATA
>JAPQNM010000040.1:13469963-13489963 GCA_029783475.1 Metacarcinus magister | reverse complement strand
GGGAAGGTGGTCTTAAAAGCATCATTAAGAGAACACAAGAAAGCCGCAGATAAAGACACTTCCACGCGGATTCACCTGGAAACACTAAAATCCGGGAGGTGAAATCAGTAATGTTGTCACCATTATGCTTTTATTCATGCCATTATCTTTGTCTTTTATTAGAGGGGAGGAAGGAGAGTAGAACGAGATATTTGTGTTGTGGGTAGTGAAGTAAGGAGAGGCTTTAATATGTGTGTGGGAGAGTGAGAAGGGACGAGGATGGAGTTGGGGGGAAACTGAGATTGGAGAAGGGCCTGAGGGGAGGGAGTGGACAGGGCAGGGTTGCGCCGCCGTGTGTGAAGGGGGGTGGGGGGTAGATATGTCGGTCGATGGACGCAGAGTTGAAGCGACTTATCGAGTGCCTGTAGGCGGCCTTGGGACAGGTGGGTCCACAGGTGTATCGGGACTTGGCACATATCCACCTTTACCTGTTCTTGTCTCTTCTTACCCCCTCCCTGTTCCTTCCTCCAGTCCTTGCTGCCCCGCCTTCTTTCTTCTCTACCCTCTCTCCCGTTCTTTATCCTATCCTTGCCCCTCTCTCCGTTCTACCACTCTTCACTCTTTCACATCCTTGCCTCACCTGATCTCTTCCCTACTTCTTTTTTTATTCTCTCCCTCCCGCCCTTCATCCCGCTTTGCTGCAACACCTGGAATGCCCCAGGTAGCTGCCGGAGGCCTGGGTGCTGGAGGGAGGCTCGTCGGTGCATCCATAAACTATGAATTTAACACAACACTCAGCGGCCATCACAACAAGGTTCCATACCTCTCCTATTCCCCTCCTACCCCGTCACGCTCCTCCCCTCCTCCTCCTCCTCCTCCTCCTCCTCCTCCTCCTCCTCCTCCTCCTGCAGGTAGAACGGAATTGCATAAGATGATTGTAACATTTTAGCTGTCTTGTAAATCATTTGCATCGTATTTATATGTGGTGTATAAAGTGCACATTACGCCGGGCGCGCTACTGAATGCTTTCCCCGCTGCCTATGCTTATAGGGGCACGATAGCAGGTAAGGGGGCTCTTACCGTTTGTTTATCCATTTCGCCATAATTCAATTTTCAGTCATTGCGCAAATTATGGTTATCGTTGCCTTCCCGAGTGCATTATAACATGTTCGCCGTCAGAAGATAGCGGCGCTGCGGCCTCGTGTAGTCGCCGTGCTGCATCGTTATTACTCCACGAAACCCGTTCTTTTGCAGCGTCTTCCATACTTTAGATCAGCGTTAACAAGTATATTTTCCTCCTCCTCCTGGACGTCTCCCTTCGCCATGACTAATATTAGTGTAAATCATAATTATGCTCCTTTGAAACCTGTCCCCAGCTACCACCACCACCAGTACCTCTTTCTCAGCCTCCTCTACCTCCTCCTCCTCCTCCTCCTCCTCCTCCTCCTCCTCCTCCTCCTCCTCCTCCTCCTCCTCCTCCTCACCTGGGCTTGGCAAGAACTCTGGAGGTGAGGGAGGCTGGAGAGAAGCGGGATAAGCAAGGCAGGTGCGTCGAGGAGAGGGTCACTGCTCGGCTGAGGCTCCCGGGGCACGGAGGGAGACAGTGGGGGTAGGAAGGGTAGTGCCCCGAAGCTGGTGAGGCCGCGGGTGTGGCGTGGTGGTTAGGGGTGAGTGGCGAGCGATGAGTGGTGAGTGTGGTAAGCAGTGGTGATGTGTGGTGCTGATGATGCAATGGTATCTGTGTGGTAGAGGTGGTGTATAGTGTAAGTGAGAAGTATATAGTATAAGGTTTAGTGTGGTTGTGGTATGGTGGTGTGTGTGTGTGTGTGTGTGTGTGTGTGTGTGTGTGTGTGTGTGTGTGTGTGTGTGTGTGTGTGTGTGAGCGGTGCATGTGGTAAGAGCGGGTGAGTGTGGAATGAATGAGGGCGTGAGGGTGGAGGGTGAGTGTGGGGTGTAAGGACAGTGTGGGTGTTATACGACCAGCTGAGGGTGAGCTCTTGCATGAACTATGTTGCATTGCTTGCCGTGCACTGCGCCATCACTACAGGAGAGAGAGAGAGAGAGAGAGAGAGAGAGAGAGAGAGAGAGAGAGAGAGAGAGAGAGAGAGAGAGAGAGAGAGAGAGAGAGAGAGAGAGAGAGAGAGAGAGAGAGAGAGAGAGAGAGAGAGAGAGAGAGAGAGCATCCAAAAAAACAGTAACGAAGGCCTAGTAACTGGACACTATAAGAACAATTGGCGAATCTCCAACACCAATCAATTAACACTATAGCCGAAGATATTTTTACCTGGCCTGGTGCATTATTCTTCTTCCTGCACCTATAATGGAATTGGAATGCATGTAGCGGCCCTTGCAACTGAATTCATGAATAAGTAAATGTGTTGCAAAGGCGATCTGAGTTACACCAATACGAGACACAGAATACTGATTGCAGGTAGGTACAGGTGGTGGTGGTGGTGGTGGTGGTGGTGGTGGTGGTGGTGGTGGTGGTGGTGGTGGGTTGAGGAAAGAAAAGTTAGGAAAAGGGGTTAGAAAGGAAGGGAGAAAATAAGGAAGGAAAGTTTGTATGAGGGTTAGGTTTGCAGTATACCCAGCTGTGTGTGTGTGTGTGTGTGTGTGTGTGTGTGTGTGTGTGTGTGTGTGTGTGTGTGTGTGTGTGTAACTGGTTGTCTGTTTGCCTGCTTGCCCGACTGTCCGTTTGTCTGTCTCTTTTTTTCCTTGTTTTGTCTCTCTCTCTCTCTCTCTCTCTCTCTCTCTCTCTCTCTCTCTCTCTCTCTCTCTCTCTCTCTCTCTCTCTCTCTCTCTCTCTCTCTCTCTCTCTCTCTCTCTCTCTCTCTCTCTCTGCCATTGGATGCATAATCTATGTTGTAATCAATTTCGTTGGAAAATTACATTATAATATATATTCTTTGACGTATAATTCATTCCCTTAATATATTGTTTTACTTGATTGCTCTCTCTCTCTCTCTCTCTCTCTCTCTCTCTCTCTCTCTCTCTCTCTCTCTCTCTCTCTCTCTCTCTCTCTCTCTCTCTCTCTCTCTCTCTCTCTCTCTCTCTCTCTCTTTCTCTTTCTCACACACACACACACACACACACACACACACATACACACACACACACACACACACACACACACACACACACACACACACATACATATTCACAACCTCAAAGAGCACAATAAAATAATGCGTTTTCAATCTACCCGTTCCCTCCCTCCCTCCCTTCCTCTCCTCTCCCTCCTTCTCTCCCCCCTTTTCTCCCTTCTCTTCATCTATATGCTTGGCCATGTGGGCGTGGGAAGAGAGGCAAGGTGATGGGACGGTTAGGCAGGCGTGTGAGGGTGGTGGGGGGAGGGATAAGGGTGAAAGGGTTTTAAGAGATGGTCACCAGATTGTGGAATGACACTACTCAGAGGAATGTGTGTTTAGGGGGAGGGAGGCCGTGCGTGTGTGTGTGTTCTTTTGTGTACGTGCGTGTAAGCAGAGTTCTGTATGAGTGTATGTGTTTAGGGGAGAGGAGGGAGGGGGTCGTGGTTGTGTACGTGCAGGCATAGTTTCGTGTGTGTGTGTGTGTGTGTGTGTGTGTGTGTGTGTGTGTGTGTGTGTGTGTGTGTGTGTGTGTGTGTGTGTGTGTGTGTGTGTGTGTGTGTGTGTGTGTGTGTGTGTGTGTTAACATGCGCGTTTCAGAAAAAAGAGAGAAATGTGAAAGTTCATGCATCGTAAAGCTGGATGATAAAGTCATATGATCTTCTCTTCTTGTCACCTGTGAAAACCTCCTCTGGGTCACTTGCCTGCACCTGTCACAAGGCTGCACGTGCCTCACCTGTCTCCCCAACCACATGTAATTATCATTTTCTTATGGATGTTTTTATTCAGCTTTAATACACGGAGGCTGGATGGACGTAGGAGAAAACAGACTGAGCAAATGCCAACGCTGCCACGCCCGAGAGAGAAAATATTTAAAGAGCTGCTTGAAATCAGTCGCCAAATATTTGCCGGCGTCCTGATTCTTACATTGTGAAAGAGTTTTACATTGCATAAAGGAGGAACATGGATGGGAAGGAGGAGACAATTTTTGAGTTATTTTTTAGCACCTGCAAGGAAGCATATGTCACCTACTCCCACCACTACCACCACCACCACCACCACCACCACCACCACCACCACCACCACCACCACCACCACCACCACCACCACCATCACCCCTTACACCACTACTTCCTGCGACCATCTGTCACGAGTGCCTTTCACCGCCACCTGCCACTCACAACTGCTTCGTGTCGTCACCATCTACCACGCCCACCTGTCCTCGTCACCTGCCACAGCCGTTACTCTTTACCTGCTGACATCTGCTCTTCTTCCATCAGGTGAGGAAAAGAAAAGGGCTGAACGAGGAGGAGGAAGATGAAAGATGAAATGAAAAAAATCATCCGCAAAGATTCCAACCGATTTCTATTGAAGTAGTCGATTAAGCGAGTATCGTTTTTCTTCCCCGTGTGGCTCCTGTCGTCCCTCTCAGCTATTTAGGACAAGTTCTCCTCCCCGGGCGCCTATTCTTCCATTCACAGCCATTATTTGCGACCACTCCGAAGCCGCAGACAAAGGCCGACAGTTGGTCAGTTTTGCCCACTGGCCATTCGGAGTGAGGTGGCCGCCCCTATTGGGTATGCCTGACCTGCTCCGGGAGCCTTGGGTCATTGTGGGCCCTTGTGAAAAAATGAGACGGACACAGGATGGACAGAGAACGAAGTGGGAGTGAGAAGACCCCTTGGAGTCGGATTTCCCTTCTTGAAATAAGGGAGAAGGAACCTTAAAGCTCCTTCCACGGCTCTTAGTGTCTCAGTCTCGCTGTCTTCCCGCTACTATTCACCTCTTCATCATCCCTTCCCTTCTACCTCCTTCATACCCTTTTTTTCCTCCTCCAACCTCGAGTGTTTCAGAAATGGTGCGATGTTTCCTGGACAAGAATCGTATAAATATTGTTCCCGTTTTATGTTTTATCTTGTATGATTTATTTATATAAACTTCTTTTTGCTTCTTTTTCGTCCTTCTTCCTGCTGCTCCGAATCGATGTCAAGAAGGACGTTGACTGCGGTAGGAACCATCGTGGTGGCAAATTGAGCGTGACGAGAGTGAGGGAAAAAAATGTATGCAAGAGTAAAATTGGTTCTTGTGATGGTCAGTCGCGGCGTCTTTTGAGTTGCGATTATTGGACTGTGTGTGTGTGTGTGTGTGTGTGTGTGTGTGTGTGTGTGTGTGTGTGTGTGTGTGTGTGTGTGTGTGTGTGTGTGTGTGTGTGTCTGTGTCTGTGTGTGTGTGTGTTTCGTGAGAGAGGATTTTATCTTTTACATGTCATTCTCTCTCTCTCTCTCTCTCTCTCTCTCTCTCTCTCTCTCTCTCTCTCTCTCTCTCTCTCTCTCTCTCTCTCTCTCTCTCTCTCTCTCTCTCGTCTCAATAGTCTTGTCTGGGGGATTTGTACCTGACCGCCTCGACGTCTCACCTGAGGAGGCTGGGTCGTGATTGATGGGTACTCCCCCTCCCCCCCTTACCCCTTCCCCCCTTTACCCCATCTCCCCTTACCATTCCCTTCCCCCTTCCCCCCTTCCCCCCTTCCCTTCCCCCTTCCCCCTTCCCCCCCTCACCCGCTTCCACCCTTCCCTTCCTTAGTCCTCCTTCCTGACAGGTGTATCAGCATAGTTTACTGTTTACCTGGACCGAGTGAGAGAGAGAGAGAGAGAGAGAGAGAGAGAGAGAGAGAGAGAGAGAGAGAGAGAGAGAGAGAGAGAGAGAGAGAAAGAGAGAGAGAGAGAGAGAGATAGAGAGTAAAGGGAAAAGGATGGAATGTCAGGGTATATAAGGGGATGAAAGACGAGCTGTGTGTTCTACTTCTTCTTCTTCTGCTGCTCCTCCTTATTCTTATTCTTATTGTTGTTTTTGGTGGTGATGGTGGTGGTGGTCATAGTGTACTGTAGTTGTGGTGGTGGTGGTGGTGGTGGTTATTCCTCCCCCTCCCCTTCCCCTCCTGAGTAGTAAATAAGCACATGCGAAACTTGCCAAGGGAGCCGCAAGTCACAGGGAAAAGTACAAAATAGCGTCATTTGGGTTCATTTTCCTCCCTCATTACGTTGCATAACAAAGATTATTACGAAAAAGGGAAGGTGGAAGGAATGGAATGACAGAAACACACACACACACAATCACACACACAATCACTCACACACACACACACACACACACACACACACACACACACACACACACACACACACACACACACACACACACACACACACACACACACACACCACGCAAATTGCAAATAAATTCTAAAGGGTATTAAAGTAAATTATAGTGTTGTAATGTTGACAGGTTTAGCTACTTGCTGGTGGTGGTGGTGGTGGGAGGTGAGGTAAGGAGGGAGGGGTGGAGGGAGGGAGTCTGTATGAGGGTAGAAGGAAAGGGCTGTGGGAAAGGGAGGAACTGAGAAGGAAGGTTAGGTATCAAACTGTGGTGAAAGTTACATAGGCTTATGGATTATTGGGTCAAGTTATTATATTGGAAGGTTACGAAAGGAAAGGGGAAGGAAGGGGAATACCTGAGATGGGACGAAAAAATGAAGGCAGGAAAAAGAAGGTGGCATAGAGGCCGAGGAACCGAGGAAGGAAACATGATAAGGAAAGGAAGGAGAAAAGCTAAGAAATGTGGGGCGTAGAGGGGGAGACAAGGGGAGCAGTTGAAGGAGGCAGGTAGGAAAAGAGGTATGTGCTACAGGTAACGTGAGAGAGGGGAGGGGAGGGGAGGGGAGGGGAGGGGTTCACCAGGTAATGATCCAGGTAGGAGGGGAGGAGGGGAAAAAAACACACTACTCAATGGGTAAGAATTTTTAAGGGAAGAAGAAAAGTCATGAAGGGTTGACTTAACCATACACTTCTCCATAGAAAGAGGCCTCGACACACCCCCCCAACCCCGCCCCCCTATCAATCAGGCAGCTCGTAACTGTTCCACATTGGCCAACTTGGATGGAAAAAGATTGACGTCAGAGTAAGGGAAATTAGCCTCCATATTCCATATACCGTTGCTGCGACCTCCGTGGAGTTTAGAAATCAACTTTTTATGTATATATATTTTTTTTTACACGTGTTTGGGAATTTTAAAACAGTGGAACATTCTACGATTCTTTTTATTTTATATATATATTTTTTTGGCATTATTATCATTATTATTTTTGTGGGTGTCAGTTTTGTTGCATAGCGAGTTTTTGTGTTGCAGATTATGCTGTGTTTTGTACAGGTTAAGGTGGTTGAGCAGGTGAGAGGATGGGAGGGGCGAGGCGGTGAAGGGAGTTATATTATTATAATTTTTTGTCTTACGAGTATATCCGTTTATTTACTGCTTACGTGTATACTTATCTTGCTTGTGTCGTCGCCATTCCGTGCAGGTGGTGGCGGATGTGGTGGGTTTGTCAACAAGTCTCGTCTCGTCAGCACCACTTTCATCGTTCTCCACCTGAGGGCTGTGTGGATTGTGACACACACACACACACACACACACACACACACACACATACACACACACACACACACACACACACACACACACACACACACACACACACACACACACACACACACACACACAAACACCGTTCCCGTGGTTCAGTGGTAATGACTGCCTGTCAACCGCCAAGGTGTGGGTTCGAACCCTGCTCAGGTCACTAAGGATTTTTCATTGACAGGCAGCGGTTACTGTCCCCCTTGAGCAATGGGATGGTAGTGTGTGATGTGTGAGAGGTCTCAGCCTTATCCATAGATATGAAGTCAGATCTTTCTGGGAGTGCAATGGCTGATGAGCACGAGTACAGCACGTGATCCTCCAGACCATGGTGAATCACACACACACACACACACACACACACACACACACACACACACACACACACACACACACACACACACACATACACACACACACACACACACACACACACACACACACACACACACACACACACACACACACACACACACACACACACATTCAAATATATACATGTAGTTCACACACCAAAAAAGAACAATGGTAATAATGAAAATAATCATGAGAAATTCAATGCCCAAGACCAGGAAATGAGGAGCACATCATGTTTTTTACTTCACTGTGGACAAGAAATAAAAGAAATAAAGACACTATTGCCAGCTAATGTAACTAGGCATATAAAAAAAATACGAAACCCACACAGTAAATGTAGTATAGCAAATTCCGTAAATTGAAGTCATAAAAAGTGCAAGTTATATATGAATTTCAACTTGATATCTTTTTATAGATATGTATTTTTGAAGAAAAGAATGTGCAGATTTTCCTTCTGTGGTCTGAATATCACAACAAATTGAGTGAACTTAAATAAGAGGAACACAGTTAGATGTTTGGTGGTGCATATAGTAGTAGTAGTAGTTGTAGTTGTAGTTGTAGTTGTAGTTGTAGTTGTAGTTGTTGCTGTTGTTGTTGTTGTTGTTGTTGTAGTAATAATAGTAATAGCATCATTAATATTAGTAGTAATAGTAATGAGAATAAGTATGAAAATTACAAGAATTAGGTTAAAAAAAAGGGAAGATATTGAAAAAAAGTAACATGACTTTAAAAATCTAATATATTCTCTCAGCACTTGTTTTCATATATACTTTCTGGGTGTATAGAATTCCATGTATGCAACACAGAATTCATAAACTTTAAAAAAAAATCATTCACTGTTCCAAATACTCGAACTTCTTATATAAACTTGCCAACCTTGATACACACATTGGATCTGTAATAATTCAGGTTAACTCCTTAATGATGATGAACTCTCTACCTTGTAACATAATTGGGTGTTGTATTTCGTTATCTTGAGCTGTGGCAGATGAAGAAAACAAAGAAAAAAAAGGTGATTGGTGGATTTATATTCTATAGCTGCTGATACCGGAGAGAGAGAGAGAGAGAGAGAGAGAGAGAGAGAGAGAGAGAGAGAGAGAGAGAGAGAGAGAGAGAGAGAGAGAGAGAGAGAGAGAGAGAGAGAGAGAGAGAGAGAGAGAGAGAGAGAGAGAGAGAGACCGTAGCCTAATTTGATCATCTTATTATTGTATGTTACACACACACACACACACACACACACACACACACACACACACACACACACACACACACACACACACACACACACACTCACACACACACTCCCGTGGGTCGGCGGTAAGGCTGGCAGGCGTAGGTTCGAATCCCGCTGAGATCGCTAAGGATTTTTCACTGACTGCTAGTGGTTACTGTCACCCTTGAGCAAGGGGATGGAGGTGTGTGATGTGTGAGTGGTCTCAGCCTTACCCATAGATCCGTCTCTATGAACTATGAGCTCCTTCAGGGAGGGTGATGGCTGACGATCATGTGTCCAGCGCGTGATCATCCAGACCATGGTGAATAACACACACACACACACACACACACACACACACACACACACACACACACACACACACACACACACACACACACACACACACACACACACACACACACACACACACACACACAAACATATGTAAATGTATATATGTATATGTGTATGTGTATGTATGTGTATGTATGTGTATGTATGTATATGTGTGTGTATATGTATATGTGTATATATGTTTATTTATTTATTGTTTATTATTGTTACAAAATTTTGAGGGAGAGTCATGCTCCATACTTTCATGTAAAGTCTGAGTTAATAAACTTATTCTATTCTATTCTATTCACATACACACACACACACACACACACACACACACACACACACACACACACACACACACACACACACACACACACACACACACACACACACACACACACACACACACACACACAGTTTTACCCTTAGCGTTAAAATAATTTTGTTCTTCCTTTCTTTCTTGATATGTGTAGCATTCTTTCTTTTCTTTTAAAATATTTTATTCAATTACTATTGTTATTATCAATGTTATTTATATTATCATAATTATTATCATTACTATTATTATAATTATTATTATTACCATTTTTATCATTATTATTATCATCATTATTGCTATTATTATTGTTATTATCAATATTATTAATATTATTATTATTATTATTATTATTATTATTATAATAATTATTATTATTATGCTTTTTTTCTCTCAATCATTAAAGAATCAAATTTCTTGTATATTTTGAGTCCATGACTGCCATTTTAATAAAACGTATATTATTATTGTTATTGTCTTTATTATTATCATTATTATTATTATTATTATTATTATTATTATTATTATTATTATTATTATTACTGTATTACACACACACACACACACACACACACACACACACACACACACACACACACACACACACACACACACACACACACACACACACACACATACACACACAGATTCCTACAAACACGCATTATCTTTCTCCTCCTCCTTCCCCTTAATATGTAAGACGTTAAATTATAATGAAGTGTTAGACAGCAAGAATTTACACACTTTTGAAATGATAAAACCGTAACCAGATCCCCACTACTCTCTCTCTCTCTCTCTCTCTCTCTCTCTCTCTCTCTCTCTCTCTCTCTCTCTCTCTCTCTCTCTCTCTCTCTCTCTCTCTCTCTCTCTCTCTCGGGCGGTCACTAAGGATTTTGTGAACGCGTCCCATGGGATAGTTTTTACAGTTAGGTTCCTTTGTTTGTCCTGCTGATCCCCGCCGGTGTGGGAGTGGGTCCTCGGGGACGCAGGTACTGTTGTTCTTTTGTTGTGAGGTGTTGTTGGTTTTGGTTTGTGTCTGATGGTTTTACAAAATTTTCTTTATCGCATTATTTATTACTGTCCTTTCTTTAGTTGTTTGACGTTATTTCTAGAACAGGGAATTGGGATACACTATTATCTTTCTTCTTCTTCTTCTTTTTTTTTCTCTCTCTCTCTCTCTCTCTCTCTCTCTCTCTCTCTCTCTCTCTCTCTCTCTCTCTCTCTCTCTCTCTCTCTCTCTCTCTCTCTCTCTCTCTGTGTGTGTGTTACACACACACACACACACACACACACACACACACACACACACACACACACACACACACACACACACACACACACACACACACACACACACACACACACACACACTCACACACACACACACACTCACACACACAGAGACAGACAGACAGACAGATACACACATACACAAATTATTATTATTATATATATATATTTTTTTTTTACATCATAAGGTCACCGGCCAAGGGAAAACAAAAACGTAAAAAAAAAATCCCGCTTGTCGCCAGACCCTGCAAAGAGAACAGTAGGAGGAATAAAGTAAGGCGTGGAGTTCATTTAACATTAGAGGTGTCTTGACACTCCTCTTTTGAAAGAATTTAAGTCATAGGCAGGTGGAAAAACAGACAAAGGAAGAGAGTTCCAGAGTTTACCAGTGATTGAGATGGAGATGGAGAAACATATAAGTAGATAGATAGGTAGAGAGGTAGATAGATAGCCAGGTATATGAAGTGGACAAACAAAGTGTGCAAGCTAAGCAACACTAGCTGTCAGGTGGCATCACGTGCAACAATGTGAGTGTTTGTCATCATCTTTCAACACACATTGTTTACTTTCTGTTGAAGGGGAGATTACGTACTCAAGGTGCTGTCACTAAGGGAGGAAAATGATGTTTTTTTCTTGTATATTTCATCGTTCTTGCTCATGTGTTGTATTTATTTAAGATTATTTGTCTATTCTTTACGTGTAACCTTTGCTTCCTCTTCCTTTTGGCGTCCTTCGTACTCAGCGCTAACCCGTCATTTTGTGTGTTTTTTCGCCCCATATTTAGTAGTGAGACATGTGTTCAGGAAGGTTGGTCTTATTTTCTTTGTACCGCTTCATTATTTTCAAAACGACGAGTAAAATCATATTCTTTTTTTTATCAGAATCCTTCATTACTGTATTCATGTGTATCGTTTATTGTTTTACTCTTCCTTTCCTGTTGGAGTTCTTATGAGTGGTTACAATAACGTTTTTTTTTCCATCACAATATCATCACGGGACACTCCTCTGTAATCCATGAGGCGAGGACTCCACTGTAACTTTTCATTATCAAAATTACTCCCTCTCTGGTTTCTGCTGGAGGACGCGGAAGGTGTAGGTTAGAAGAGACGAGGTGTCATAAGTGTAACAAGAAGAGTAACTGTATTATCCCACTGCAGATGAAAACTTACAGCCAGTGACGGGAAAAATAAGTGAATCTTGCTAAGTATGAGTGTTGGGTTGAGTGTTCCAACGAGAGAGAGGATGACAAGGCTGGTGCAGTTAAAAAAAAAAAAGATGAAGACACGGAAAGGGCGACACAGGTCTTGATAAATAGTAATGAAAACTCAAAGGATTGTATAAAAGGAAGTTTAATTACAATAAATATACATTGGTTGCCGGCACGGACCACAGAGGCCGGACTATCACAGGAGTTATGAGAGAGCGAGTCCAGGGGCTCCACACGGGGATCAGACACATACAACAAGGGTCCTATAAGCCAATATCCTTTACACATTACAGTCCTTATCCCCCTATGTCCCTTTAACAGTTAAATGGGGCTTTATAAAAACTTTAATTTTTTTGCATACATAATTTAGGTAAACCGTGTGGGCGTTTCCAGACCCGCTACCACTTTGCCCAACACCCCCCACCCACCCCCCACCACCCAACCTGGAGACTTGCCACAGCAATCTTCACATCACACAAAACTTTGACAAAGAAATGCCCCATGTAAAGTAATAATGACAATGACACTAATAACAATGATAATAATTCCTCTTTCACATATACTGCATTCCTAATCAACATTTTTATTGTGTTTTGTTAACATTTACTCTTCATAATTGGCAAAATGGGTGAACATTGTAGTTTTCTCTCTGCTCCATCGACTAACAATGACATGATATACAACAATAATGAGAGACAAGTGACGGGGTGTTGTATTAGTAGTAGTAATCTGAAGTCATTATTGTTCTTGTTGTTGTTGACGTATAATGGTAATAGTAGCGGTAGCAGCACAAGCAACAACAGTAATGATGATGAAGACAACCCAGCGAAACAACACACATGATTATCCAACAACAACAAAGACAATAATTCATCGTGATAAGTAATGATGATGGCGTAACGTGTGCTTCCCCATCCAACCAACAGCCTGACGGTGACGCCTTTGGGGAGGTGGAGAAGGAGAGGAGGACGAGGAATGGAGAATAAGAGGCGACTGATTTCTGGAGCCTCGAGTCTTTAGTTTTAGTCCCACCTGTAGTGTTTCTAGTTACAATAAAGATTACAGTGAAACTCGAATCTTCTGTTCTAAGTGAGTGTGGAGGGAGGAGGAGGGCTGAAGGGAGGGAATAATCAGGACTCAAGATCTCTTACATGACCTCTAAGGCGCGCCATTAAGCACTCCCTTTGTCGTGGGGGGAGTCTGAAGAGCCGTGGTTATAGGGAGGAAGGGAGGGAGCACCGAGGGAGTCATTCAAGTTGTGTGTGTGTGTGTGTGTTATCTGCAGGTGGGATCAGAGCGAGGAACCAGAGATTAGGCAACCCCCTGCCCTCCCACCATCCCTCCCTTACCCAAGCGTCTAACGAGGGGCGACGCTGCTCTCTGGGGCGAACACACAAGACCCACGCACCCACACTTCAACACGCGATGATTAACACTTTCAGCAATCATGATGTGGCAATGAGAACTCACACACACACACACACACACACACACACACACACACACACACATACACACACACACACACACATATACACGCATCCAAGCACTATATCCTATATAAAAATAATAATAAGCGACCAAAGTAATTACGAAGCTTGATGAGATATTTGTAAACATTTGGGGAGAACTGCCATTAGATTCCCCACACCCAGACAGGGATGCTGGCCCACCACTGGCCACGGGGCATCCCTGGCTGAGTGGCTGGGTCGGAGGGGTGAGAGGGGGAGGGGAAGGAGTAACAAGCACCTTGCGATTTGTAGCACCGAATCCATTTAATCTACAACAGTGTTCGTGTTCTGGCGTCGAGAGGCCCGGCCAACAGCTGGTGGCTAGGCACTGTTAATCGCCTTTAAGGTCAGCGAGGCGAGAAATATTTTTCACATCTCGGTTACCAGGGGTGCCAGTGAGGCGGGCTGGGTGGGTGGTCCCCCGGCGGGCGAGCAAGGCTAGGAGAGAGGGAGGAGGGGGGTCGAGGCCTGGCCGGGGAGGTGCACCTGTCGCAGCCGTGGGCTGGCTGGGCCTCAGGAGGGATAGCGTTCTTCAGCATCTCAGGTTACCAGGGATTTGCTTGGAGGCACCCACATCCCCTATCTCCCCTCCTCTCTCTCCCGGGCCGAACGCACTGTGTTGGAACCGCAGGACCTCGATCCCCGTCACGCCCTTCGCGATAACATCTCCAAGGTTGGTGGGTGTGGATGATGGGCCGTCGGCTCGCGAAAGGACCGCGTTTCTTTTGGTCTGACGTCACCTTCTGGGGATTGGGCGCCTGGGGTGTGCTGGTGACGTCGCGAGGACGCCGCTCCTTTGTAGTGGAGCGGTGCTGTGGGGTGGCCATCGATGTGATCTGCTAAGGTGCACCATAGCCAGTTTTGTGTCTTAATGTGCAACTTTGTAGAGGGATCTTGTGACAGGTGTAGGTGGAAGGGGATGATGGTGTGTTACGGGTGTGTGGGGACGCGTGTAGGAGATGTGGTGCGTCGTGAGGAATGAATGGAGTGTCAGTTGCTCTTAGGACGAAGTACACAACCTGAGGGAGAGAACGAGAGAACATAGGAATCATTACACTGCGTCAACTCTCAACTAAAGCAATATTAAGTTTTTTACAAGATAACTTTAAGCAAAGTAACTCAGGCATGAAATGTTGAAACGTTGGCGATTGTTGGTAACATTATGAGTGGTCAACTACTTACCGGCAAGGACACTGTGGTGGCGGCTGGAGGTCCACGAAGCAGCGCCTCCTAGAGATCATGAGTTACAACAGCTTGTCTCGCCTCTGCATTGGCGATGTCAGGGTGGGGGTGGTGAGGAGTGTTCTTGTACTGTATTATTCTTCTACCAACAGACTAACACGCGCGCACACACACGACAAACACTGCATTTATTTTTGTCCTTGTTTATTATTTATATCTTAGAAGCCGCTCAATTCGAACGGCGACTTGCGGTCACTTTTCTAGGAACTTTGTCACAGGAGTTCACCAAGCGGGGCACTGCACTCGGCCGCCAGTTTGTCAGTCACATGCGCACACACGCACACGCACCACCAGAAAACCATTGATATCCGTCAAATTTACAGCAGGTGGCGGTGGTCGGGTCGGGGTCAGTCTCGCTTGAGTGGCCCCGCAGGTACTCGCCAGGTAATTGCAATCTTCCTGGTGTCCTACAGTCATGGTTTGTGGGGTCCTCCCTCCCGCTCTCTCCGCTGGTGAGACGAGCGAGGTCGTGGAACAGGTGCAGGAGGACCACAAGGGCGGTGTGCGTGTGTGCGTGCGTGGCGGGCGAGGTGCAGGCCGTGGCGACTCTCACCTCTCCCTGGGTAGCTAGCTCACGCTGCCAAGGTGATGCTGCTCGTCTCGTACTCAAGCAGGTCCATCTCGCGGGCGTGCACGTCGATGTTGAGCACTTCTTGCAGCTCACTGATGTATTGGATCACATTCTCGATCACCTCAAGCCTGTTGAGCTTCTTGTCATGCTTTCTGGAGGGGGTGACAACGGGGGCAACGGTGGGTGTGGAAGCGGGCAACAGGTGCCTTAGCTTGTCCAGGTAAAGGGAGATCTCGAAGTCCTCCTCGCGGCTCTTGGATACCTTTCCACTCCTGATGGCGGAGATGTTGGTCATCGGGGCTTCACACACCTGGGCCTTCATGGTGTAAGGTTGGGGCGGCGGGAGTTCCAAAGGTGTACTTGCAGAAAGCTCACTGGACACGTCCGTCTCGTGTCGTGGTCAGGTAGGCTGTGGAGAACTGAAATCACTGTGCAAGGGTTTGTATTCCTTCCCCGTGCCGTGTCCAAGGATACGCGGCGACCAATGAGAACTCAATTTTTGAAGGCAGTGGCCAATGAGAAACTGGAGAGGAGGGGCGCGGGCCAATGAGAGGGCGGGATGGGAGGAGCCAGGCGGAGAGGCATTGCGGTGACTCTGGAATGTGGACTTGTTCCCCCCGCGGGCAACATGTTATAGCAATTATTTAGCAAAGGAATCTATCACATGGCCCGTTAAATACACTTGATTATGCACATGATACTTGTTTCGCGTCGAGAATAGTCGGAAGACATGATTATCTATGATAATGAGTGGTAGGAAACAACTTTGCTAAAAGTCATCGCGCGATACCAGCGGCAGACACGTGCACTACACTTGCTCGATGCCAGACGTAGCATAACACAACACAAAAAGGAATAATTATCGAATCTACTGTGCTATGGGCGTTAAGTGTGTGTTCATGGGGAGATACGTTGGGTGGTGCGTAGTGCCCTAGGCAGAAGAGACGAGGAGAAGCAAGGTGGAGGGAGGTGGAAGAGGTAGGAAGCACGAAGGGTCGGGCAGGAGTTGTTTACCTAATACGGGAATACCGCAGGGTATGTCCCGGGGGCCTCTCGGCGGCTCAGGTGCGGCCGCCCGCCAGGTAACTTACTGCTGGGGTGCATCGATGGACCCTGCCCCCTCACATCTTTCCTCTCTTCGCCACTCCCTCCTTCTAAGCCAACCTACCTTACTACATTCTCACTTTCCTCTTCTCGCCTATCTCCTGCTTTACTGCTTCATGTTCTCTCTTTGGTGCTTCCCCAACTTCGTCTTTATCACTTTGCTGCCTATCTCTTTTTTTTTCTTGCCTCTTCTCGTTTTGGTTCTCCTTTCATTCTATCTTACATTTACACTTTCTGCATTATAGTCTCTTATTTGCATTCCCTTGTCTGTTCCTTTCTTTAGTGTCTTGTTTCCTACCTCCCTCCCTCTCCTTTCTTCTTCTTATCTCTCCTTTCCTCACTATTCCATCCCTACTTCCTTCCCGCCCACCTTCTTTCATTATCAATTGTCATTCTACCGTGAATATTGGCCGGAGATAAGGACCGTCGCCCCTGCACACATATCCGCCCTCCGCACCTCCTCGCACGGGCGGCCTGGAGGGCAATGCGGGCGGGAGGTGGGAAGAGGCAAATGTGGGTGGTTGAGGAAGGATACATTGGGAGGCTAGGAAGGGTAAATGGGGGTTTCTTTTGTGTTCTTCGCCACCAGCCCGCACGTCGCGTACCCTCGTCGGCAACATTAGTGATAAGGTGTAACAGGTGGTTTTACCTTTGTAATCCTCCTCCTCCTGTAAAACGTCCTCCTTCGTCTTCTTATTATGTGAGATACCCTCCTCCTCCTCCTCCTCCTCTTTTCTAAACAGACAGCCTCGTTAGGTCCAGTAGGACTGTTGCTGTCTGTTCTTCCTTTGTACTCCTGTGTACTCCTCCTCTTCCTCCTGCGATTTCTTTTCATGTAAGGTATCCTCCTTTTCCTCCTTTTTCTTATTCCCGGTTCGCCATTACCGTCATGATTATTTCGCTCCCATTGCGAGAAGGAAAAAACGTGCGGCTGCGAAGACGTTAAACCCACGTACTGGACGACCAGCAGTCCAACAACCAACGTTTCCTGCTTTACATCGCCGCCGCAACTATTGGAAGACAGTAATGAATCCAGAATAACTCAAAGAAATCTGAGCCTCATGATGCTCCCACCAACCCCAACATAACCCAAGTCTTAGCCAGTGGGGCATGTCATCGCTGCACACACGAGGGCACAAGCAGAAATAAACACTGTGCTTAGACATCATTAGCAAGAGAGAAAACTGGTGTTATTTGGCCCCACCTCCCCGAATCTAGTTAACCTTTATTAAGATGTGAGAAGTGATTTGACCTAGGTGCTGATTCACTCCTAAGAGCCGTTATACTTCCTTCTCCTTCTCCTCCTCCTTCTTCTCTTCCTCCACCTCCTCCTCCTCCTCTCACCCGCTACCTACCTCCACTCGCTTTCCTTACCCTACGGCCCCTGCCTCCGGTGCGTCAGGGCCCGTAATGGACGCACTTCTGACCCGCCAAACAACTCCAAGACGAAAATTAGGCGCGCGCTGACTGCAATCTCGCGAGACGTATGTTAACAGTACAGGTCCAGATGACTGTCATGAGGACGATGAGCACGCGGGAAGAAGTGTAATTGAGCCTCGGGACTAAATGAGGGAGAAGGATTGTTAAAGTAAGAGATAGAGAGAGAGAGAGAGAGAGAGAGAGAGAGAGAGAGAGAGAGAGAGAGAGAGAGAGAGAGAGAGAGAGAGAGAGAGAGAGAACGGATGAACTGGAAAGGGAGGAGGGACAGGGGGATCAGAGGTGGTTATGGTGGAGTGGTCGCTAGTCATACAACAGGTGGTAACCGACAGACTCCGTCCCACTCTCCCTCCTGCCTCCCTCCCTCCCTCCCTCCCTCCCTCCCTCCCTCCCTCCCTCCCTCCCTCCCTTCCCTCCCCATCCCTCCCTCCTCCCCATCCCTCCCTCCTTTCATCTAAGGCTCATACGTTCAGTTGCCTTTTTTTTCATTCCTTTCTTCTACTTTTTTTCTTCTTTCTATTTCACTATAGCGGAATGTTTATCGAACTTTGTGATGTATCTTTTTCTTTCTCTATTTGTCATCCAACATTGAAGTCTGTCTTAGTCTCTATTTGTTTGTCTTTTGTCTCTCTCTCTATATCTGTGTTCCTTTCTACTTGTTCTTTTATATGCATCTCTTCATTGTCTATGGAAAGAGAAGGAAAAAGTCATCTTCACGTTGCTACACACACACACACACACACACACACACACACACACACACACACACACACACACACACACACACACACACACACACATACAAAGTGCATCTAGACATCATTTCATAGTAGGTATTGTGACACTTATTGTAACTACAAGACGCATTATGTTGACTGTCGCTCCATAAATACTCAGTCTTGTCATCCACAACACTGCCCAAACACCGGTGACCACTCCATTCAACCCACTCCCCCCCCCACACTACTCCTACTACTCCTCCCCGCCTCTCCTCCCAACTCGTCATCACCCTAAACACGTCTGCTGTAAGAATGGAAATAAATCTACGGGGATAAAGTGTAATGTTTCGTACCTTGATTTTTTTTTCTCTGTTTGCCTTTTCTTTGTTATTGTTTTGTTTTTTAAGTTTGTTTAGTCTCGTTTTCATCTTATCTGTTTTTTTTTCTTCAATTTTCTTTGTGATTCAAATTTGCATATGGAATTGGTGGAATTGATCTATGTGTGTTTGTTTGAATTTTATTATAGACTTTATCTTATTTGTATTTATTTGCGTCTTCGGTATATTAATAGGATAATTTATACGTAGGTTAGTTATCCATTAATACGACAGTCTCCCTCCCTCCCTTCCCTTCCTTCCTTCTTCCCTCCGCCCATCCATCTCTGTCCTTCCTTCTACATGCGTCCATCCCTCACACCATCTTCTAAATAAACAAAAGGGAGTTTCACGTTTTATCACTTAGGGATTCATCTCTATATCTAATATCAAACCTCTCTCTCTCTCTCTCTCTCTCTCTCTCTCTCTCTCTCTCTCTCTCTCTCTCTCTCTCTCTCTCTCTCTCGTCTCCCAACCATTATTCGTCCTCTAACGGCATGCCTTTCATTCTCTTATTGTTGCTTCGTCTATGAATGCATGTGTGTGAACCTCTGTTTGTGTGTATACGTGTCTGGTACACATAAAGGTATTTGCGTACACAATATTGATTTTTGTCGTGTGAATATTTGCATAATTTTTTTATTATTATCATCATAGTTTTAGAGTCAGTGTTTAGCGGTACTCTTGTGTTGGCTCAATGACGGCTGTTGTACGCAGTTCTTCTTCTTATTTTTGTATCATTGTTATTATTCTTGTTGTTGCTATCACTATTAGTATAACGGTATAAG
>JAPQNM010000040.1:13452463-13467463 GCA_029783475.1 Metacarcinus magister | reverse complement strand
GTAGGGATTGTGCACTATAACATACAGACATACTGACAGATATGTCTAATTAAGTATATTTTTTTATATTCAATTTCTTCTCTATATACTTTTTACTTTTTTTCTCAATTTTTTTTCACTATCATCATCATCATCATCATCATCATCATCATCATCATCATCATCATCATCATCATCATCATCATCATCATCATCATCATTGTCATTATCATCATCTCACACATACTTCGCTTTCACCTTGTTTTTTCTCTTCATGTCGGACTCAGTCAACACTCGCGGCGCCTCTCCAGACCTCTTCAGGTAATAATAATAATACACGCTGCTACCGTCTTTAACTTAGTCTTTTTTTTCCTCCGTTAATTTCCATCCTCATTAACCTTCGCATGCGTTCGTCCAATTCATCTTCCTCACTCACCTCTCCTATACGTACTACCACTAGTTCTCTATGTATCTCTGTGTTTATCAACTCCTTCCACCTCCCCATTTTTCACTCCACCTGAGCCACACCCTATTTTTTTAGCCTTAAACTGATTAAAAATTTACCTATGCATGACTTGAACAGGTAGGTACATGAGTAAGCATCCACTTGAGTCTTGAAAGTGTGTGTGTGTGTGTGTGTGTGTGTGTGTGTGTGTGTGTGTGTGTGTGTGTGTGTGTGTGTGTGTGTGTGTGTGTGTGTGTGGCTCGATTGGTATTTAGATTGGACTGAACGGGAAGAGTAGATAGATGAAGGAGTAGATACACTGTGGAGTAGGTGGATGGAGGAGGAGGAGGAAGAGGAGGAGGATTGCGCCTTAGGGGGGCTTAAGGGTCTCAGGATTGGATGGGTATTATCTTGGACAGGTCAGGTAGGCAGGGGTCAGCGCCATTAACCTGTGCTGACCTTTCACCTGTAATTATTTCCTTATTCTACGTGATTCGTAAGAGCTCCCTGGCCTCTACCTGGGTATTCAAAGAGGAGGAGGAGGAGGAGGAGGAGGAGGAGGAGGAGGAGGAGGAGGAGGAGGAGGAGGAGGAGGAGGAGGACAGAAAACTGGCTTGTCCTGTAATCCAGCAATCGTTCGTGACCAATTTCATAAAGAGTGAGGAGGAGGAGGAGGAGGAAGAGGAGGAAGAAAAAGAAAAAGAAGAAGGAAGGAAGGGAAGGGAAGAGTTAAGAGGGCAGTAGGAAAAAAGGGAAAAAGAGAGATGGGGTGAAAAAAATAAGGAAGAAGAGGAAGATTGCAAAAGAAATATAAACAACAACAGACCTACTTGGTTGTTTGATTTCACTAAACTACTCTAACTATTATTATTAGGGAAAGGATAGAACAGGAGAAGGCTCCTCCCCACCCTCCCCTCTCCCTCCAGCCGAAGCTGGCCGGAAAAGAATCGATACAATGTAATATTGAAAAACTACAGGGAACTTAAGAGTCTTCCTCTTCTTCCTCATCTTTCCATTCCATCTCTCTTTTTCCCTTTCTTCCTACTGCTCTCTTAGCTCTTCCCTTCCCTTCCTTCCTCCTTCTTTTTCCTCCTCCTCCTCCTCCTCCTCCTCCTCCTCCTCCTCCTCCTCCTCCTCCTCCTCCTCCTCCTCCTCCTCCTCCTCCTCCTCCTCCTCCTCCTCCTCCTCCTCCTCCTCCTTCTTCTTCTCCTAGGCGGTGGCCTAGTGGCTAGTGGGGAGACATACCAGCTCAGAGTCCCGAGTTCAAGTCCCCTGACAGGCTGGCCACTTTTATATGGAATGACCGCCGAGTGGCCAAAGATCACCCACATGCTGCCATAACACCATCTTCTACGGAATTCGCAAAGTTGTATGCATAGAAGAACTACCACAGCAGCATGAGCCTCTCTCAACAACAACAAAGAAAACCAAGAAAAACGAGGCGCAACTATAAAAAAAAACAAAAAACGGAAGCCCTACTAAAACGGGCGGAGCCGACCATCTAAAAGAGCCTCGATCAAGCCTACCGGCGCTACAGGTGCAAGAGATAGACAACAAAAATTATGATAGTAACTTTATTGATGCGAGTTTGAAGAAGAGACGCTCCAAAATTATAAACGCTTAATTAGTCTGAAATTGACAGTGCCAGCTGGGGATTTGATATGAAAAAAATATCATGACACTTTTGAACAGCTTCGTAGGTATTTGAGTTGACGTTTGAGGGTAGTCCATTCCAAATATTACAACACGATTAAAGAAAGTGTACTTGGCTTCATTAATTTCTAAGCGTTTCTCAATTATTTTGAAGCCGTTGTTTTTATTGATGTTAGAACGGATCACTGTTGAATAGACGTCTGGGTTTAAATTTGTGAATCCTTTAAAGATTTTGAGAACAGCAATAAGTTTCCTCGTAGCCTTCGTTTTGTTAGGGGAAGTAAGTTTAGTTCCTTAAGTCGTTCCTCATATGGAGGAGCAGTTGAACGAGGAGGAGGAGGAGGAGGAGGAGGAGGAGGAGGAGGAGGAGGAGGAGGAGGAGGAGGAGGAGGAGGAGGAGGAGGAGGAGGAGGAGGAGGAGGAGGAACACAAAGGAACACAAAGGAACACAAAGGAGAACAAACAGCAACAGGCCTGCTGGCCCTTTACGAGGCTGTTTGTGATAGAGACTACACTATCTAAACTAGAGTGAAGGATACAGGATAGTAAGGGTAAAGGCTTCTCCCACCAGCCACGGCTGGCAGGAAAGGAAGACGAACCATGCAACATAGAAATATTGAAAGGAATATTTTTTTTACAGTAAAGACAGGACGATCACTACTGTCACTACCACTACTACTACTATATATATATATATATATATATATATATATATATATATATATATATATATATATATATATATATATATATTATACCACTACTTCCTGGCAAGTGATGTCAGGCCACTAGCGACATCTTCAGAATCGACATTTCGTACATCAGGAAGAACTTTATTCGAAGTTTGTTACGTTAACGGATAGTATTTTAGTTGTGGATTGGCTTCTAAATATTTGTCTAGTCTCTTTTTGAAAGTAGTAATTGTTTTACTGTCGACGACATTTTCGGGCAGGGAGCTCCAAACGTTAACGACCAGATTGAAAAAGAAATGCTTGGCTTCGTTTGATGAGAATCTTCTACCAGTAATCTTAAAACTGTGACGACTTCTTGTTATATTTGATCGATCAAAATTAAGGTAATCTTCTGCATTGATATCAAATCCTTTGATTATCATGAACATTTCTTTCAAATCCTCTCGCATCCTTCGTTTTGATAGACTGAATAAGTTAATTAAGTTCTTTAAGTCTTTCTTTCATAAGGTTTATTTTTCAGCCTTGGAATAATTTTTGATATTCTTCGCTGGACTCTTTCCAGTTTGTCAATGTCCTTTCTGTAATATGAAGACCAAAACTATACGCAATACTCAAGATGGGGTTGAACTAATGAATTGTGAAGTTTTAATATGACTTTTTCTGATTTATTTTCGAAAGTACGCCCAATAAAGCCGACCAATCTGTTAGCAGTCTTAACCACCTCTGAGCAATGGTGACTGGGTTTTAAATCGTTTGATATTGTAATTCCCAGACACACACACACACACACACACACACACACACACACACACACACACACACACACACACACACACACACACACACACACACCTTTCAAATAGCCCAACAGAAGTATTGCCTTATCCCTCCAGTCTTGTTTTCTCCGTTTACCGCTAACAAAACCCCAGCTCACACAAGGCAGCTAAGAGAAGAAGGACTCAGTGTCGTGTTTACATACAAGCAATGAAGGGAAAGGGCGTGAACCGATCTAACCAACACGCACACAAATTAACCTTTTACCACCACACTCCTTCGTTGTATCGCCTTCTGCTGCAGCTATTCCATGACACTCCATGTAGGTACTCCTTTCTCTCTCTCTCTCTCTCTCTCTCTCTCTCTCTCTCTCTCTCTCTCTCTCTCTCTCTCTCTCTCTCTCTCTCTCTCTCTCTCTCTCTCTCTCTCTCTCTCGCTCTCTTACTCTTTCCGTTACTGAGGAAGAGGAACACAAATTGAGGAAGAGGAAGAGGAGGGGGAGGTGGTGGAGGATGAGGAGCAGGAGGAGGAAGAGGAGGAGGAGGAGGAGAAGGAGGAGCAGCAGGAGGAGCAGGAGGAGGAGGTGGTGGAGGAGGAGGAGGAGGAGGAGGAGGAGGAGGAGGAGGAGGAGGAGGAGGAGGAGGAGGAGGAGGAGGAGGAGGAGGAACCACAGCAGTGTCCTTAATGAGTAATGTCATTGCGTGTCTTACAAACTAATTGAGTTGACAACGCTTAAGTCTTGCAAGTGTGTGTGTGTGTGTGTGTGTGTGTGTGTGTGTGTGTGTGTGTGTGTGTGTGTGTGTGTGTGTGTGTGTGTGTGTGTGTGTGTGTGTGTGTGTGTGTGTGTGTGTGTGTGTGTGTGTGTGTGTGTGCGTGCGTGCGTGCGTGCGTGCGTGTGTCATCACCGCTAATGGATCCCTGCAGGTGCTTTCACCAAGGG
Organism: Metacarcinus magister; assembly: GCA_029783475.1. NCBI lineage: Eukaryota > Metazoa > Arthropoda > Malacostraca > Decapoda > Cancridae > Metacarcinus > Metacarcinus magister. The sequence continues at coordinate 13,462,980 of JAPQNM010000040.1, read as the reverse complement.
AGACAAAAATGGTCCTGGAACCTGACGCTCCTCTACCCCTGCTTTACTAATACCACCTAACCCCTGCTCCCTTATGCTCCCCTTCCCCTTCAACCCCTGCCTGCCTTCCCGTCACCCACCACCCCGGGGCCGCAACACCTGTACGGGGTTGTGTTACCAGTGTTTAAAATTTGGGAACGAGTGAAATTTTAACTGTGTGGGCGCCAGGGCTGCTTTGCTAATGGGCGAGCGGGCAGGTAAGGAGGATGGAGAGGGAAAGGAGGCAGGGAAGGTGGTGGAAGGAGGGAGATGGAGGGAGGGAAAAGGGAAAGGGAGGAGTTTGTCTCATCCTTAAAGGCAAGTATTAGAGAGAAGTGGTTAGTCTGATTTGAAGGCTTTCGTTCGTAACTCTCCTTTGTGTCTGTTTCTGTTGTCTAGAAGAAGCAGAGGAGGAGGATGCTCTTATGTATGAATTTATATAGTTTTATCGTAATATTATTTTTCACTCAATCTTTTGTCTTTTTTATTAGGTTGCTCATTTTTTTCTTGTACCTTTCTCTCAGTATGAATTATTGCAAGAATACTTAGAAATTTAGATAAAAAAATACATATCTTTATCGAGTCGTAGCCGAAGGAGGTGAAGAGGAAATGGTTATGCCTTGTACTACATGCATCCTAGCCGTCTACATTTTTTCCTTCTCTCTCTCTCTCTCTCTCTCTCTCTCTCTCTCTCTCTCTCTCTCTCTCTCTCTCTCTCTCTCTCTCTCTCTCTCTCTCTCTCTCGACCAGCTTAACCATTCATCCAACTCTTCATCCATCTTCTCATCCACTCGTCCACTCACCAGAAGCAGAATGGTCTATGCAGAGACTGTGCGAGGAACTAGAAAGACCTGCAGTCCGGGATGGTCTTAATAAGGGTGTTTGACGGAAAATTATACCCTTTACTAAGTGGATTTTTTTCTTTCTCCCTCCTTCCCTCCCACCCTGTCTACCTGTTCCCTTGGTTTTCTGTCTGTCTGAGTCTGTCTGTGTGTATCGGGTTGAGTATTCATGCCTGTCTTTTGGTTTATCTGTTTGTCTGTCTGTCTGTCTGTCTGTCTGCCTGTCTAACGGTCTCTTTGTTTATTAATTAGTATGTTGAAGTGTTTTTTTTTTTTTTGTTGTCCTTTCGTAATTAATCACATTATTGACCTTAGTGTCCAGAAAATAATTAAAGCACAGACCATCACCACCACCATCACCACCATCACCATCACCACAACCACCCCCACCACCTCCACCACCACCACCACCACTTCTTTCTACCTGTGGAGGTGAAAGCGGGTCAGGTTAAGACACTTCTGACCACACGAAGACAGCATCACGTTCAGACCACACCATTGCTTTTTTATCCTTTTCTCTACCACCCTCCTCCTCTCCCCTTGCCTCGCCCTAAGCCTCCCTCCCTCCCCTCCTATCTATCCCTTACCTTTCCCTTCTATTCTCCCCCTCCCTCTACTCCCCTATCTTTCCCTTCCCTCCCCGTGGCCCTCCAATATTAGGGTGACCACCAGGAGGGTCACCGCAGGGTCTCTTCCCTCCAGGACCCTCCATTTAAGGGCGGCGGTGGTCGAGGAGGGTTGTGGTGGTGGGCGGAGGGCGGCGGGCATGGGCGTGGGGGGGTTAGGGGAAGTAAGGAGACAATGGCGGCGTTGTTCCAGACCACAAAGCACAAGGAGGAGGAGGAGGAGGAGGAGGAGGAGGAGGAGGAGGAGGAGGAGGAGTTACTGGATCTTCTGAGCACCTTTTTATAAATTCTTTGAAGTGCCAAAAATGTCTGTCTTTATCTGTCCGGCTTCTTTTGTATATTTCGAGTTTTATATTTCATTGTTTTTATTCTGGAATGTGTTGCTTATCTGTCTGTTTATCTGCCTGTGTTTGTGTTTCTGGCTTTGTCTTTTGTATCTGTATTTTTTTTTCTATTTGTAGGTCTCTCAGTTTCTTTTTTCTTTCATGCTTTCTTTTTCTTTCTTTCTTTCTTCTTTCTGTCTTTCTTTCTTTCTTTCTTTCTTTCTTTCTTTCTTTCTTTCTTTCTTTGTCTCTCTCTCTCTCTCTCTCTCTCTCTCTCTCTCTCTCTCTCTCTCTCTCTCTCTTCTCTCTCTCTCTCTCTAATTAGTTACCTTATCTTATCCAGTCACTGTATTTCTAAGAGTTAATGCAAGAATCATGCACTTTACTTCTCTTTTCCTCCTCTTTTTCACCATACAACATCACCTCTCTCTCCTTCCCTCCATCCCTCCCTCCCTCCTTCCTTCCTTCCCTCCTTCCCTCCCTTCGTACCTCCATAAAGTGGCCAGACTTACCTGTTTATTGCCTCGGTGTTTTACCTGTTAAAACATAAATCTTGCCCCTCCTTCATGCTCACCTTTATGCCGTTGAACTAAAATGCCCGCCAGCGTCAGTGCTCTGTTCCTTTTTCTTCTTCTTCTTTTCTTCCTCCTCCTCCTCCTCCTCCTCCTCCTCATTCCTTTTTTCTTCTCTTTTATCATTCCTTTTTTCGTTTCTTCTTATTTATAGTCTTATTCTTCGTGTTATAATAATTTGTCTTCCTTCTTCTTTTCCTTCGTTTTCTACTTCTACCTCTTCTTCTTCTTCTTCTTCTTCTTCTTCTTCTTCTTCTTCTTCTTCTTCTTTTTCTTCTTCTTCTTGTTATTATTATTACTATTATTATTATTATTGTTATTATTATTATTATTATTATTATTATTATTATTATTATTATTATTATTATTATTATTATTATTATTATTATTATTATTATTATTATTACTATTACTATTACTATTCTCCTTTTCCTCTTCCTCCTCTTTCTCGTCTTAATAATCAGTCGTTTTTTATCATGTGCTTCACGAAAAGAAATTATTCTGTGTCTGCGTTTCATCCTTTTTATTTCCAGCGATTGTTTGAAATATCCTTCAGCAGGTTGTTCAAGACACTTCAAGTTAATGTACCGTGAAATTAGACGTTCACTTAAGAGGCAATAGTAAAGTAGACAGTTTCTACAACACAGATTGATTTTTGTCCACCTCAATACTTTCACAGTCCTCTTCACACTTAAATTTTACCTCAATAGACAAAGGGAAGATGAGTTGTAATAAATACATCATATTTTCATTACCATCATTATTATTATTACTGATATTAGCTTTTTTCTTTTAATTATGTCGTAATCTTTTTTTTATACCTGTAGCTTCTTGTTCCTCAATTATATTTTTGTTTTTTACTTGCCACACTCGTAAATTTACCTGTACATCACTTGAGGGTTGTAAGAACCTTTCTCTACTAATTGATTGTCTCTCCGCAGGTACGGGTCAGGTGAACCTCCCAAACCCTGGCCGCGAGGGACGGTGTGAGGGTGAGTACCTGGTCGTACCTGTGCCAATTACGGTGTTTTGGGAAGGAGATTAACTAGGTATTGAGCCTAATGAGAGTAAGTCCGTAAAGGGTTGTTTTGAGGAAAGGAGGCAGGTGTATGAGGGATGAGTACACCTGTAGGTAAAAAACAAAGGGGAAAGGGGTAGGTATGTAAAGGTATTAGAGAGTTATAGGTCTGTTACGAAGGGATAGGGAAGGACTAGACAAAGGACAGGTGCGTATGTGCGGTATGTGAGAGGAGACGGATGTACAGGAAGAGACAGGTGCAGGGAAGGGAAGGGGAGGAAAAGGAAACAGGTGTAGCATGATGGAAGAGAGACAAGGGTGTTGGAAAAAGAGAGAGGGTACAAATATTATCCTCCTCTTCTTAGCGTTTACGAATGGCTTACAAGCTACAGGCCTTGATACTCCAATCACGTCTCTCTTTTGTGCTGTTGAAACTTACTATCATATTGCATTTACGGACACAAGCTTCCGTGGGTTTTTTTTTATTTACTCGAACTCATAACAAAGACTCCAAAACCGGCTTCGTATATGTGTCTTGTCCACTCAATGAGACTCCGACACGCTACGAGTTGTATGAACCTTCACTCTGCTAGAAAGGGAGAGAGAGAGAGAGAGAGAGAGAGAGAGAGAGAGAGAGAGAGAGAGAGAGAGAGAGAGAGAGAGAGAGAGAGAGAGAGAGAGAGAGAGAGAGAGAGAGCAATTATAGCAGTGATTTGCCTCATAGACAATTATCGTTCTCCCCCCAAAAAAGTGGACTTTTATATAAAAAAAAACTTGAAAAAACTAACGCCAAAGGTGACAAGGGGACCAAACAGACCACAACCAAACCCTTAAAAGTCCTCACCATCACCCAAGTCTTCGTCCCTTCAGAGGCCCACACGCAAAAAAACATTGTTATCCTTGCCCTTCTAGCACCCCTCAGTGCGACCCCCCTTCATCCCCTTCTTCAGGCCAATGAATATCAAAGAAAAACACTTAAGAGTGACCCCCCTCACCGCACTGTCCCCCTTCCCCTCCTGTAGAAAAAAAAGGTAGGTAATCTTTGGAGGGCCCCAGATCGAGCACGCTGGAGGCACATCAACACACCGACACTGCGATAAAAAGGACAATGGCGGGGATTACGCTGGGTCCGGGGCCCTGCCAGGACTCCCCGCCGCGAGACTGCCTTTGTGCGGCCAAAACATTCTCGACATTCCTCTCCCGGGACGTTCCACCTGGCCCTTGCTTGTGTCCTGGCCAGTCCTGTGTGCCGAGAGAGATGGGAAGGGACAAGCAGGGTATTAACTATGTGAAAAAGAGATTGAAGAGAGGCCGCAAGTATACAATGAAATGAGTGTATATGCGTCTCACACTAGGAGGACCACTTGTAAACAGGACGGGACAAGCCTTAGAGATGTTCCTCAGCGATGGTTTGGGGTAGAGGGTCAGAGGAGGCGGAGAGCAAGGACCACGCAACCACACCAGGCAGTATGTACACCTCCAGAAGCAGGTAGTAAAAGGTGCTTTTGAATGCTTGGTGTGGGGAGGAGAGGACAGGTGGTAGTTGTGGTGGTGGTGGTGGCGGGGGGGGGAGGGGCAGAGGAGGGGACAAAGTGGCAAAACTCTCGTCTGAAACTGATTCTATACACCTGGCAGGGAGGGAAGGGACGGGTTGGAAGGTGAGTGTATTTGAGAGAGAGAGAGAGAGAGAGAGAGAGAGAGAGAGAGAGAGAGAGAGAGAGAGAGAGAGAGAGAGAGAGAGAGAGAGAGAGAGAGAGAGAGAGAGAGAGAGCGAGAGAGAGAGACTGGTTGGGGAGGTGAGGGGAGGGTGGGAGGAAACCAGATGTAGGTGTAAAGAGAGGCTGTTGAAATTCGCATGAAAAGGGAGGGAGGGGAGAGGAGGAGGAGGAGGAAGAGGGCAGGTATAGGAGAGCACCATGAGAGGGACATTCTTGGTCTGCTCGGGTCCACCTGGCTGCGGGCGTTGGATACAGAGAGGGAGAGAGAAGAAAGGAGACGGGAAACGGAGGTGAAGGAGACGGAGGAAGAGGGGGAGAGGGAAGAACCAGAGGCATTTGAGGGGAGGGAGGAGAGAGAGATAGAAGCAGGAGAGCAAGAGGTGAGGTGGGGGGTATCGGCAGGTGTCCCGTGATGCTGAAAAGGCCTTGAGCAATGAGATGAAGAGCTATGGATGCATTCCTCAGCTGGCAGGGATTCACCACAGCGAGTTCCGTGCGAGTCTCACGGCTGAATACACAACAAGATCTCAATGGTTAACTGATTTTTCCTTAATTAATTTGTAAAACGTGTAGCTTTTCCTGGAGGCGATCCGAGTGTTTTTGTCCGCTGACTCCATAGTAATTGCTCCTTGCGTCACTCAGTTGGTAATTGGCGGGCATCACAAGGACACGCGAGGAGGGCAGCGTGATCGCGAACATGCTTCTCGAAGGCCATTTCAAGGGGGTGGTATTTCAAGATTATTCTCTTTGGCAAATTGCTAGTGGCTCCTTTGTGGTTCCGGCAGAATGAGGGGTCCCCGCATGGCCACGAGGGAGGACGGCGATGCGAGCCCCAAGTTCCATTGCCTCTGCGGGTCGTGGTTACTCAAGCGAGGAAAGAAAGACGTGTCCTGCGGGGAAAAGGAAGACGTGTCCTTTATTCTGACGGGACGAGCGGAAGAGAAAAGTGCATTACATGTACAACAGATCCCACTCAATGGCTGTCTGGGGAGGATGGAACCAAGTGAGAGGGAGGAGAGAGAAAGGGAGGGAGGGAAGGAAAGAGAGTGATGGGAGGAGGTAAGGAGGATGAGAGAAGGTGGCGGTAAAGGTGGTGAAGACATGGTCAGGTCGTTTCTTGGATGATGGAGTGGAAGAAGAAGATTGATTAAGTGGCTAAACGAGTTCGCAGAGAATTAGCTCAGCGGTGAAGAGACAGACAGACAGGCCGATAGACAGACAGACAGACAGGTGGGAACAAGATCAGGCCTCGGACCACTGATTTCTGGTTCAACGTTTTTATTCTGTTTTTATTTTACTGAAAGATATCATTAATGAATTGTGGTAACGCAAAACCTCACACCTTTATAATGTGGATATCATTTTCGTTATCATCTTGAGTGGACAACTAAAACATGAGAATAATGAATAATGGTAAAAAGATTAGTAGTAAAAATAGAATGGAATGTGTTTTTATTCGTCTTTGTCATGCTGATTAAGTGCTGAAAAAATGACAATAAAATCACAATATTGAATAAGTGAGAATAAGATTCGTAAAAATCAAAAGGACAACCCCGTGTGAAGTCTACTCATAAGATTTTTTTTTTTATTTTCTTTAACGTTATTTTGAGAAGAGCGGTGGGAGCCTCGAGGGACAGGTGAGAGTGGAGGGTGGGCTCATCTGGCCAATCACAGGTAACAGGGCTGCCCTGCACACCTGAGGAAGGCAGAGAAACGTTAAGACACCTGGTCACCTTTCTTTGCCTCCTCCTTCCCTTCCCTTCCTCTTCCTTCCCTTCCTCTTCCTTTCACTCCCTCTTTTTCCTTACTTTTCTAATAATATTTCACATTTTCTTATTTCGTCTTCAATTTTTATTTTTTGATTTTCAGTTTCCATTTTTATTTTCTAATTTATCCATTTTTATAGACCTCCATCTTTTCTTTTTCTACCTTTTTTCCTTCTTTTCGCTGGGACGAACGTATAAGAGAACGAAAAGGAGAGGAAGACTAGAAGGGAAAAAAGGCAAGAGGTTCGCGTCTGAAGGAGAAAAAAAAATATATATATATATAAAAAGCGCATACAAAATGAAATTGTTAATCGATTTTATTAGTTTATCTATTACTTCTGTCTGTTATGCCTTTTCTGTGTTTGCGTTTCATACATTACTTCCTCTCCCCTTTGTTCCCCAGCCTACCCTTCCTGTTCTTCCTCCTTCCCCTCACTTCCCTTCTTCTCATCTCCCCAGAACTACTCTCCTCCCTCACTCATCCCCTCATGTACCTTTCATTCAGTCGTCCTCCTCTTCCCTCCCCTCACATTCATTTCTCTCCCCTCCGACCCCCTTCCCTTCGCACTCATTCCCTCCCCTCTTCTCTCCTTCCTTTCCCATCACTCCCCTTTCCTACCCCTCCCCTTCAACTTCCCCTCATCATCACATCACTCATGACCCTTTCCCATGGATGTGAGTCAGGTGGTGACCCTCATAATCAACACCCTATACCTCACTTTTATGTCCACCTGGCCGCTCTGTCTCTTATCTCCTCGCCCCGCCTCACCCCCGCACCAAACACGGGCATAACCAGAGATCCTTTTGCGACACCTTATCCTCAGGTACGGCAGCAGACCAACGACTCAGGTGAACTCTCGGGTTGGGCAAGTTATTTTTTTTTTTTTCATGTATGTGTGTTTTCCAGGATGAGATGACTGCTTATAAAATGACCTGTTATGACCTTTTTTTCTCTCTCTCTCTCCATTACATAAGCTGCTAAACTAAGAGTACAAGTTGGCTTTGTTGTTTTTTTTGGTTACCACGGACGAAGATTATTATTATTAATTTTTTATATTTATGGGCGAAGGGATAAGGAAAATGACGCAAGCAACGAGCGGTAATATTCACTTTATTAATTTTTTTTCTCTCCTTCATTTTCCTTAATACATGGTTACGGATTCCACGATTTTTCCACAGGTACTAAATAATAACCACCACCACCACCACCACCACCACCATCACCACCACTACAATCACCATCACCACCAATCATCACACTTCCCCCTCAGCCCTCCACCGTCATCATCATACCATCACCACCACCTCACCACCGCTACCGACACACAATTGATGCTCTTCCTCTTCGTCACAACTTTCACCATCGCCACAATCAGCTTCGCACCATCACCATTACGACGCGCACCACCACTATCACCACCTCGTAAGTTTTAATCCCCCTGGCAGGAGATGGTCGCGCCCATGAGATAGGACGAATATGGCTGAGGAACGGGCGGGAGGTCTTCTTTTTTTTTTTTATCTCCTCCTCGGCTCGGCTCGGCTCGGCTCTCTCTCTCTCTCTCTCTCTCTCTCTCTCTCTCTCTCTCTCTCTCTCTCTCTCTCTCTCTCTCTCTCTCTCTCTCTCTCTCTCTCTCTCTCTCTCTCTCAAACTATCTTATCTATACACACAGACACCCACGTAGGCCTACTCATAACCAGCCGATCGTGGAAAAAAGAAAATATCAAAGAAAAAAAAAATTCTGGCAAGCAATCTCGCTGGAAAAGAATAGAGATGCCCAATAAATTTCTTCGATATCACATAAAGCCAGAATCTTGCTTGAGTCACAGCATCCATCTTGAGGGCGAGGGGGTGTCGAGGATAAGGTGTGCCCGTCAAGAGGCTCTTTAAGGGAAGAAATTACCGCGCCCTTGAGTTGCTCTCTAGATAACACTGAGGAAGAGGAGAAGGATTGTAAATGCTTGTTAATCTGTCTATTACAACAGATTATGTGGCTGTGAGGTCAAGCGAATTGAAATGAGTTAAAATGGAAGGGTTCACTGTCAATTGTGTGTGTGTGTGTGTGTGTGTGTGTGTGTGTGTGTGTGTGTGTGTGTGTGTGTGTGTGTGTGTGTGTGTGCAGCTTCTCCTACCTCTTACAATGGCATATGAGTGACAAAGGAGACGACTATGAGGGAGGAAGAGGAATGAGAAGAGAGAGGAAGAAGGGAGGAGAAGAAAGTGGAGGAGGACTGACGGACAGGTGAGCAGAGAGGGTTGGAAGGGGTGTCAGTGGGGGCCTTGCTTTCACCTGCCAATCTCGGAGCCCAGGTAGGAAGCTGTTGGGGGCTGAAAGTGTAGGCATAGAACCCACCTCTCAGACTTACAAGTGTTCTTTATCTTGGCTGTTCTGCAATCGTTCTGTAAATACGGTATCCTTTGATATGTTCTGTAGATACGGTGCTCTTATCCAATGTTTACCGTTGAGGATTGGTAAATATATCCTAGGTTGTGATGCAATCCAGATGTGTGAGATGGTCAGTGTCCTATCAACCTGGACATAGCGAGACATATAGGGAGGGATAGGGGATGGACATGGGACAGTCGGGTCCTGGGAGTAGCGGCGGCGACCTGAAGCCCCTGAGGAACCCAAGGGAGGAGGCGTAACAGGAGACGTGGACGGAAAATTGAAGATGTTATCGATGGTTGTGTTGTGTTTAGGATGTGTCTGGTCGGTGACGGAGGGCAGGTCAAAGACGAGGAGGAGGAGGAGGAGGAGGAGGAAGAGGAGGAGGAGGAGGAGGAGGAGGAAGAGGAAGAGGAAGAGGAGAAAGAAGAAGAAGAAGAAGAAGAAGAAGAAGAAGAAGAAGAAGAAAAGAAAAAGAAAAAGAAAAAGAAGAAGGTAAAGAGGAGGAGGAGAGGAAATGTTCGTACTGGCAATCGTGATGCAAAACATAAAATTGGAACCGAGTGAACCAATAGACGGACTAATAAATAAATGTAACCCGTAATATAAGTGCAATGGCATAAGAACAGGTGTGACTTGTGATAGACAGCAATGAAATAAATCGAAGAAAAGGCGTAACAACAGCTCTATTTGGGCGGCAGCAAAATTCATGACAGCAAAACCGAGTGGAGGGAGATCATCATTCAGTTGGGAGGTGAGACTCACTTGGACACGAACACCAAGAACGAGACAGACGTGGAGGACAGAACTGAGATACGGAATAATGACATCAAGTAGGGTTTGAGGAGTAAAAACAACAACACACACGCACACACACACACACACACACACACACACACACACACACACACACACACACACACACACACACACATACATGCACATACATTTGGAAGGCTGACTAAGGCAAGATTCTTGAGGTTCAGGCGGACCACTCACATGTGGCCGCAGGGACCACGGACCGTTTTTTCTGTCTCGCTCAGGGAAGGATCTGACCGCGTAAAAAATGAGATTCCTGCCCAGCTCACCGTCACTTCGTGGAAAAGCCCGAAAAACTCATTCTTGACTTAAATTCTTTCATGGGCAGCCGGCGCGACGAATCCTCGAACTGTGCAAACGTGCAGAAGGATTCGGTTCCCAGAAGGCAAGTCTTCTTATTTTTTGAGATTTGTACGTATTCCGTGTTGTTC
>JAPQNM010000040.1:13442463-13444963 GCA_029783475.1 Metacarcinus magister | reverse complement strand
ACACACACACACACACACACACACACACACACACACACACACACACACACACACACACACACACACACACACACACACACACACACACACACACACACACCGGTTGTCCCCCCACTTTCCTTACAGGTACAATGTGGGGGAACTTGCTCAATCAGTGTGCGTCCAGGTGTTAGGCGGAGGGCATTGTCCAGTGACCAACCACCCACACCACTCTAAGTCACTCCACTCTACACTACTCCAGTGCACATGCCACTTCAGTTAATTTATCACCACTCTCTTCCACGCTGTCCTACTCCATTTCATTCCACTACATTGCAATAAACTCCACAACACTATACTCCATGCTACTTCACTCCCATCTACTCCTTTACTCTATACTCTCTCTTCTTGTACTGTATTCCACGCTGCCCTGCTCTCCTTTACATCACAATAGTCCACTCCCAGAGCCTCCGCACCATTTAGACTTGCACCACGCCACACTGCACCATCCCCCACCGCTGCACACTTACACCACACCAGTTTGTACACCGAGGGTAAACGCAACACACCTGCATATACTACCTGGCCACACCATGCCATGCCACCCCACGCCACACGAGGCAGCAATGCAATGCACCTCAACGCAACATAAACGTCTTCCTTTTTTTTGTCGAGTCATGATTTGTAATATAAGATGTTATTAAATTTTACATTTTCCTTAGGAAATCCTAACTTTCATTAAATTTATTATTATTTTTTTTTTACTACCTTTAATGAATATTGATTTCCATGTTTTATGAGTCAGCAAACCAACTGATCCGAAAATCATGTTTTACCATAATTTATTACATATAATGCTTATAATTATGTTTCCTTTTTTATAGAAATATTCAGTATTTTGCTAATGCAACTTTATGCAACTTTATATAAACACGGAGAAGGCTAACTAAATTCTTTAAAATAAAACAAATATAGCAGGTTCTGATTCCCTTTTGCAACGAAGGCCAGAAATCACTCCCACCTTCCCCTGCCTCCCCCCCTCACACCACCAAATCCTGGACACCACTCGTCCTCCAGCAGTTCCCTGCCATCCACACTACTTCGCCCTCCACACCCTGCCCGGTCCTCAGCATAACTTCCTACGCCCCCCAAACCCCTCCTGGCTCCCAACACATCATGCCTCACCCTCCAGCCTCCCAGCCACAACGAGCACGAAAGACAACGAATTTAATTTTGACGAACATACGAGGCAGATGAATAAAGTGAAGGAGGAGGAGGAGGAGGAGGAGGAGGAGAAGAAGAAGAAGAAGAAGAAGAAGAGAAGAAGAAGAAGAGAAGAAGAAGAAGAAGAAGAAGAAGAGAAGAAGAAGAAGAAGAAGAAGAAGAAGAAGAAGAAGAAGAAGAAGAAGAAGAAGAAGAAGAAGAGAAGAAGAAGAAGAAGAAGAAGAAGAAGAAGAAGAAGAAGAAGAAGAAGAAGAAGAAGAAGAAGAAGAATAAGAAGAAGAAGAAGAAGAAGAAGAAGAAGAAGAAGAAGAAGAAGAAGAAGAAGAAGAAGAAGAAGAAGAAGAAGAAGAAGAAGAAGAAGAAGAAGAAGAAGAAAAAGAGGAAGAGGAAGAATAAGAAGACAAAGAAGCGTTTTACATATATATATATATATATATATATATATATATATATATATATATATATATATATATATATATCACTCATCGTCCACGTAACAGCACGATACGTTGTGTCATGTCTATCAAAAATACAGGTTCTGTTTTTAGCATTGTTTCAACTATAATAATCTAATGGGAATACTTCTAGAGGTGGGAAGGTTTGAGGCACTGTATTTTATGATTATATAAATTTTTTCATACATACATTTTATACATTTTTTTTTATACATACATTTTATACATTTTTTATACATTATTAACACTTGCAGTCATGGTTAGCACACTGCAAACCTTCCCCACGTTACCTTATTATGTACTTAGTGTACTCTATCCCAAATATTGTTTTGTTTATGCTAGTATCATCCGTCATTTTTGTTCTGTGTCTGTCGTGACGTGTTTTCCTCTCCTTTGCTTCATCACCATGATTTTGAGTCTTATGTGTCAGGCACATCAAATATTTCCAAGCTTAGTTTGGCCCCAAGTTCACATCTTTCAATATTAGGTTTCAAAACTATTATCTCTGTTTCTCCTCAGACCCTCATAATTACCTCGGTTTCAGAAAATTTCCTGAGGCGTAAGTTTCTGATCCATAAATTAGAATAGATATAACTCATTATTTATAGATGTTCCTCTTAATGGTGTTACTTTCACTACCAGTTACACTCTCTTTTATATCCGTCTTTCGAGTTTGAGATTCATGGACGGAGCTGGGGCTGCCTGCCACTGAAGGAAATGTTTGCTCAATGTAAATATACCTTTCAACTTTCCTTAAGACTTACTTCATCGATGGTGTAATTAAGTTTTATGTTACAAGACTCGTCAACATTACTGTCATTTTCTTCATTTATACCTTAAAC
>JAPQNM010000040.1:13434963-13437463 GCA_029783475.1 Metacarcinus magister | reverse complement strand
AAGAAAGTGAAAGAAAAGAAAAAATCAGGGACCCCTTCTGTTTCTTCCTATTGTTTTCCTTATTGGGGGTGCAAGGTTTATCATTTCCAACGTACAAAAGACAAGAAGAGAAGGAAAAATAGAAAATAAAACTAAGAGGACAGTATCAGAGACGTGTGTGTGTGTGTGTGTGTGTGTGTGTGTGTGTGTGTGTGTGTGTGTGTGTGTGTGTGTGTGTGTGTGTGTGTGTGTGTGTGTGTTTAGAGGACGGTGGAGGGATGAGCGTGTATATGTTTAAGGAGTCAGGTCCATCAATTCTTGGCCAGGGTAACAGTCAAGCGATAGCGTAATTAGAGGAGGAGAAAGTCTGATCATTAGATAACCATAATGAGGGTTAATAGGTCCTTGGAAGACACGGGTCGTTAATAAGATGAGAGGCTGCCGACGAGGCGATCAGAAAGAGTGCAATACTACCTTAAGATATTGGATTAGTTATATGGTACTGTGTGTGTGTGTGTGTGTGTGTGTGTGTGTGTGTGTGTGTGTGTGTGTGTGTGTGTGTGTGTGTGTGTGTGTGTGTGTGTGTATGTGTGTGTGTGTGTGTGTGTAGTATTTGTTTTGTTTTCTTTTTTCGAAGTAAGCCATAAAACGCAACCTTATTGTACGTTTTCTTTCACATTCCCACTTTCATTTACACCTGTGGGGGAGAAACTGTCATGAATGTTTTAGTGTGTGTGTGTGTGTGTGCGTGTGTGTGTGTGTGTGTGTGTGTGTGTGTGTGTGCGTGTGTGTGTGTGTGTGTGATCATCTAAGTCGTGCATCAATACGGTTCGATTCGTTAGAGTTGATTCACTTCACTGATTTTCCCCAATTCACCTGCACATGTTATCGGGGCAGCTGGGACTTTTAAAATGATAAAGAGATAAGGAGAGACTCATCCCTTCCCTGCTTCAACCCTTCCATTATCTCTTCTACCCTCTCCATCTCCCTCTCTCGCTTCCCTTTCTCCGTCCTTCTCCCTCCTCGACGTTAAAGATAACATGGATTTATCTCCTCAAGGCTTGGGCAGGTGTGTCCAAGCAGTGCGACGAACAAAGAATCCTCAGGCAACACTCACAGATAACACCTGTATGTATCCCCACCTCCCCATCCTCCTCGTCATTTTCCTCCTCCTTCTTACCTTCCACTTTCCACATCCTATTCCTCCTCCTCGTCATTTTCCTCCTCTTCTTACCTTCCACTTTCCACACCCTATTCCTCCTCCTCGTCATTTTCCTCCTCCTTCTTACCTTCCACTTTCCACATCCTATTCCATCCTCCTCCTTTCCTCTCTTCCTCGGGACAATGGGATGTTTAAGTGTAACTACCTGTGCTTGATCCCGGAAGATACATTCGTGGGTGTGGCACAAAGCGTAGTTAAGGAGGGTAAGTGATCCGCTGATATATATATAATAACATACAAACTGCCCCTACCGCCCACGGATGACCTGGCTTGCCCGTGTCCTGCCGCCCGTCCGCCTTTTGTCCATATTGACCTATCCATTAAGCTTTCACTGCAGCCTGGCCTGGTGTCTCCGGCTGTTTGTGTGAGGTAAGAGGGTCAACTTTTTTCCCCTCCTCCTCCTCCTCCTCCTCCTCCTCCTCCTCCTCCTCCTCCTCCTCCTCCTCCTCCTCCTCGTCGTCCTCCTTGTCCCCATCAGTGTGCTGAGGAGAGTAACTTGTAGTGTGTAGAAGTACAAGTAAATCAGAAAAGGATTATGAAGTTAATGAGCGGTTTTTTTATAATTAGTTCTTATGTAAGTGATATTTTTATTATCCTTTTCATTAACTGCATCATCATTATCATTGTCATCATCATCATCATCATCATCATCCTTATCCTCAACATCATTATCATCATTTCGGTGGTTAATGCAATTGTTAATATTCGTCTTGCATTTTCTGTTTGTGATCCTCCTCCTCCTCCTTCTTCTCCTGCTCCTCCATAAGCCCTTGCCCCCGTTAGCTCCGTTACAGGGCCGGCCGGGTGGGCTGGACTGGGCTAGGCTGGGCTGGGTGGTGCGCCGTGGCCCAGCTTGACTTGTCTGGCTGTATCACCAAGGCAAAGACCCCCGGGCCGACAGCTTTGAGAGTGCAGGCAAGATACACAGGAACGGCCGGCAAGGATCTGGGGTGTTGTCACTTACGGTTCAGTTGGGCCTTTGACGTTACCTTGTTCGTGTGTGTGTGTGTGTGTGTGTGTGTGTGTGTGTGTGTGTGTGTGTGTGTGTGTGTGTGTGTGTGTGTGTGTGTGTGTGTGAGTGTGAGTGTGTGTGTGTGTGCTAGGATGTCTTATGCCCCTCGGTTATAGTAGGAGGAGCAGGTGGGGGAGGAGTAACGACCTGCATGGAGAGCTGAAGGTTAACTGAAGAAGATGAGTGAGTGTTTGCATGGATGAATAAATGTGTAACGTGCATTTAAAACACCATCACGTTCCTCTGGTTAATGACACATATAAACGTTTTTTTGCACTTTACTTTGA
>JAPQNM010000040.1:13414963-13424963 GCA_029783475.1 Metacarcinus magister | reverse complement strand
CTGTTTGTGTGCGAGGGAGGCTGGATGGAAAGGCAGGGAGGCCAGGCCAGGTGAGGGGAGAAGGGAGAACAGGTGGTTAGGTCAGGTGGGTGGGCGTCCAGGTAGACGATCACACCAGCGGGGGATCGACTACCTTCAACCTGCAGGAGGAGGAGGAGGAGGATGGGATGGAGGAGGGGCCAGGTAAAGATGATGACGGTAGGGCAGGTGCAGGAGTTGTAGGGACGGAGGGAGGAGGGAAGGAGGGAGGGAGAGGGCGGGAGTGTGTTCGTGAGTTTCATCCGACGTGGGGATGAATGAATATGCAAATCCGAGGTGAATGAGGTAGTGAGGGGGCACGCGCTGGGCCCTTCTGACGTATATGGGCGCGAAGGTATATTTTATTGAGCTAACTCTCACGCCCTCACCGCATCTACCAGGGATGGGAAGGAAGGGAAGGGGAGGGAGGGAGAATAATGGGATAAAGATGGGAGAAGAAAATTTTTTTAACTTTCTTAATTCTCTCTGAGCCTTTTTTTGTGATGATTTATTTCGACAGCGTTTCAGAATTAATTCAAGCTGTTGACCACATGCAGAGAGAGAGAGAGAGAGAGAGAGAGAGAGAGAGAGAGAGAGAGAGAGAGAGAGAGAGAGAGAGAGAGAGAGAGAGAGAGAGAGAGAGAGGAGAGAGAGAGAGAGAGGAGAGAGAGAGAGAGAGAGAGAGAGAGAGAGAGAGAGAGAGAGAGAGAGAGAGAGAAAAAAAAACGTACAGTATGTAGTACTTAGAGAGTATGAGTGGAGGGAGGAGATGAAGGAGGAAGACTGTGATGTTCCGTGACCAACGCGTGTAGTCTTAATTATATCTTTCCGATATATCAGACCCCCTCCCCTCCTCACCTCACGTTTTTGCCCCTCAACCTCCCCTTCTACCTCCCCTTCTTCCTTAACTTTTCCTTCCAGTTCTTCTTCCTCGCCCCATACCCTATCCGGTTATCCTGTTCTCCTTCTCTCTCTTTTTCTCACTTTTTTCACATTGATCCCTCATTGATTACCTCTTCTCTCCCTTCCCATACATTATCCTTTTCCTTGTTATCCTTTATCTCTTCCTTTTACCTTCTTTCTTCACTTCCTTCTCATTCTGTTTTTCCCCCATTCACTTTCCTCTCTTCCTTTCCTTCCTTCCCTTACTCTGGTTTCCTTATCTTGTTTATTCTTCTCAACGGCAAGACGCCTTTGTTTCCTCTTTTCCATCACCTCCACTCTTCCTTCCTTTTCTCCATCTCTTCCAAACCCTCTTTCCTCACATCCATGCCACCTGCTCCTCCACTTTCCTCTATTTTTTTCTGCCCTACTCCTATGCTTGTTTAATTAAGCTCATTACTTAAGCAGGTAACCTTGTTCTAACGATACACGTTTTCTATAATTGCTCCTTGTATTCTTACGTTCTTATGACTTTATCTCCTTGACTTAATTTGCCTTCCACTTAAAGAGAGAGAAAAAAATAAAAAACTGAAGTCATTTGTACCGAAGCATCTTGGTTAATCTGAGAACCTCGTACTGTGTAAAGAAGGAGGAGGAGGAGGAGGAGGAGGAGGAGAAAAGTTGCTGGAGGTAACAATAATTTGAATATAATGTTGAGACATAATGAATGAATAAATTAATGTGGAAACAAATGTGTTGTATAATAAAGACAAACGTTGCCGTCACAGCATTGCATTAAACTTTCAATTATCGGATATTACTAAACTGCTACTTTCTCTCTTCTCTTCTCTCTCTCTCTCTCTCTCTCTCTCTCTCTCTCTCTCTCTCTCTCTCTCTCTCTCTCTCTCTCTCTCTCTCTCTCTCTCTCTCTCTCTCTCTCTCTCTCTCTCTCTCTCTCTCTCTTTTCCGGCCTTCTTCATAATCCTTACACAAGCATCGCTCCCTCTTCCTTCCCTCCTTATCTCCCTCTCCTCCCTCCCTCCCTCCCTCCCTATCTTCCTCCCTTCCTCCTTCAGTGCTGCCCGTGACCACATAATCCCCTCAGAGGCCCTTGACTCCCGCATGCTGCAGGAGGGCGCGAAGGAAGAGGATCCTTCAAAACTTGGACGCTGAAACGTGAGTCGCAAGCCGCCTTTAAGTGCCGTGCCCCCGACCCACTACCGTCACTCCTCCCTTTTCCTCCCTGCTGCCACCCCGTACTCCCTCAAGATTTGATACTACTAACTCCTCCCTCTACCCTATCCTTCCACCGTACTATGACTCCTGTATCCTTCGTTTGCTTTATTTACTCTTCATTCGCCTTATTTTTATTACTGCCTCTTCTTTTTCCTCCTTCCTCTACGGTTCCTTCCCTCTTCTCTTCCTTCTGATGCTCCCTCTGCTCTCCTCTTCCACCCACTCACCAATCTCACTTCCGCTGCTTCTTTGCATACCTCTTTCACCTCTTCTTTTCATCCCACAACTCACTTTATCTTTTCCAAGCTATCTATTTCTCCTATTTGAGTTGGTGCTGCTTTTCCTGACGTGGCTGGGAGGGGTCCTGTGAATTGTTTGGTCATGTTGCTGTGCTGTTGGCTTCTCAGCGTGAGACTCGAGTGGTTTCTGAGTGTATTGATGTCGGATCGATGGGGGTCTTCTTGTTTGCTCGCTTTTGTGTGTGTGTGTGTGTGTGTGTGTGTGTGTGTGTGTGTGTGTGTGTGTGTGTGTGTGTGTGTGTGTGTGTGTGTGTGTGTGTGTGTGTGTGTGTGTGTGTGTGTGTGTGTGTGTGTGTGTGTGTGTGGTGTGTGTGTGTGTGTGTGTGTGTGTGTGTGTGTGTGGTGTGTGTGTGTGTGTGTGTGTGTGTGTGTGTGTGTGTGTGTGTGTGTGTGTGTGTGTGTGTGTGTGTGTGTGGTGTGTGTGTGTGTGTGTGTGTGTGTGTGTGTGTGTGTGTGTGTGTGTGTGTGTGTGTGTGTGTGTGTGTGTGTGTGTTGTGTGTGTGTGTGTGTGTGTGTGTGTGTGTGTGTGTGTGTGTGGTGTGTGTGTGTGTGTGTGTGTGTGTGTGTGTGTGTGTGTGTGTGTGTGGTGTGTGTGTGTGTGTGTGTGTGTGTGTGTGTGTGTGTGTGTGTGTGTGTGTGTGTGTGTGTGTGTGTGTGTGTGTGTGTGTGTGTGTGTGTGTGTGTGTGTGTGTGTGTGGTGTGTGTGTGTGTGTGTGTGTGTGTGTGTGTGTGTGTGTGTGTGTGTGTGTGTGTGTGTGTGTGTGTGTGTGTGTGTGTGTGTGTGTGTGTGTGTGTGTGTGTGTGTGTGTGTGTGTGTGTGTGTGTGTGTGTGTGTGGTGTGTGTGTGTGTGTGTGTGTGTGTGTGTGTGTGTGTGTGTGTGTGTGTGTGTGTGTGTGTGTGTGGTGTGTGTGTGTGTGTGTGTGTGTGTGTGTGTGTGTGTGTGTGGTGTGTGTGTGTGTGTGTGTGTGTGTGTGTGTGTGTGTGTGTGTGTGTGTGTGTGTGTGTGTGTGTGTGTGTGGTGTGTGTGTGTGTGTGTGTGTGTGTGTGTGTGTGTGTGTGTGGTGTGTGTGTGTGTGTGTGTGTGTGTGTGTGTGTGTGTGTGTGTGTGTGTGTGTGTGTGTGTGTGTGTGTGTGTGTGTGTGTGTGTGTGTGTGTGTGTGTGTGTGTGTGTGTGTGTGTGTGTGTGTGTGTGTGTGTGTGTGTGTGTGTGTGTGTGTGTGTGTGTGTGTGTGTGGTGTGTGTGTGTGTGTGTGTGTGTGTGTGTGTGTGTGTGTGTGTGTGTGTGTGTGTGTGTGTGTGTGTGTGTGTGTGTGTGTGTGTGTGTGTGTGTGTGTGTGTGTGTGTGTGTGTGTGTGTGTGTGTGTGTGTGTGTGTGTGTGTGTGTGTGTGTGTGTGTGTGCGTGCGTGCGTGCGTGCGCGTGGTGCGTGTGCGCGCGCGCGCCCGCTATCTGTCGGGTCGTTCTATTTCATTAACCTTTCTTTGATATGGCGGCGGTTTTTTTTTTATATGAGTGTATCCTGCAGGGAAGAGAAGGAAGTATTGAGTGTTTATACAAGGAGTTACCTAGTCAAAGCGTGGAGTGTGGTGACGTAAAGCGTGGAGTTGTGTGTTGTGAAGGTCCTCTCAAACACATTTTTTGGCCCTCATGAATTGAATTGGAGCAAAATTCTGTTCCTGTGTCGTCAGAGCCATTTTTGTGTGTGTAATGAGAGGCGAGAAGGGGGGAAGGTTGAAGAGGAGCAACTTTTCACCTTTGATAGTAAATTATGTAATGAGGTGACACGTAGCACCAATCAATATGTTACCTGCTTGCTATAGGCCGCCATCCTTCACGTGTATTATGAAAGGAATGTTGGACGAGCGGCAGCAAATGTGATAGATGTTTCGTGTTCCACCGACTCTATGTTTGCGTCGCGTGTAAACCCATAACGACATAAAAGCCAGTAAACAGCTGGTAAAACAACTTTTTTTTCGCACTGGTTAGGAAATTGTAAGGGAGAAATGAGATTCATTCCTCCATTGACTATCATTTTGTCAAAGGCGTTGGGACTGATGAAGTGTCGTGACGGCCCCATTGTATTCTGACGATCCACTAGTGAGCTGCATCAGTACTACAGAGCCTTTTGCCCACAGAGGCTCAAAGTTGTCTCGCAGTAGCCGGCCACATGTCAGCAGTCATGGCCGCTAGTGTTGAGCAACGCACCGCCTGGGGGCTAGGCAGAGGGTCTCCGCGATGGACGCAGACAGTAAAGGTCCTGATCATCGCTGTCGTGCTGGGGATGTTTTCATACCACACGAGCTTGAATCTAGCTAAACACCTAGAACGGAGGAATGTTTTCATCACTTCCGAAGAGACATTTCCCCCTCCGCCGTTTCCTTCGTACAGACTGTGTGTATGGCCGAACTGGAATCCGCGAAGACTCCTCTCCCTGGGCCTTAACGTATCCGGCTTAACTCATTCACAGATAGATGAGAACTTCCTATCATTAACTGGAATCGACGGTCAAACAACGGGACGGCGCTTGTTGGAGGCGGCGGCGTGGCGCCCAGATGACTTTCTCTATGAGGTGAAGGTAGGAAATATCCATGAAGTGTACGACTCTGAAACGCCCTCTACCTCACTACTGTGGAGTTACTCCTTCAATCCGATTGGCCCTTGCCTCACCCTTACGCCTCCACCCCTCGCCAGTCAGTACTCACCGAACATCTCCATCAAATTCCGTGAGAGAGCTGGCGGCATGAACCCATGTCAGTGGGTAGAGGAAGGACGTAACCGACAGTATAGTGACTCCAAAGATTGTCTTGCCGCACAACAACACTGCAACACCTCCTGCGCTTGGCAAAGTTACCTCGTAAACTTTAATTTGGTGTTACTTCATTACCTACAATCCTCGTCAAAATCATTTTGGGTGACTAGCATAGGGAATGATCTGCGATTGATGAATGTTCAGATGGGTATGAATGTTGTTGTCGAGCCCTTCACAGTTATTCCACTGCAAGAAGACGTCCGTATAGATGCAGAGACTTGCTATTACAAGTGTTTGATGATTGATGGTGAAATGAAATCCAATTGTACTGCTCTGATGGAGGAGTCCTTGGGTGAGCCTCTCAGTGCCCTCTGTCTTACCGGCGATCAACAATGGTCTGTGTTAAAAGATTTTATCAGCAAGACTCAAAAAACTGGTCATTGTCGTAATTATTGTAGGTCTAGCAAGACTGAATCAAAGTGGAAGTGTCTGCCGGATACGATGGTTCATAGTGACAAAAACGTATTTACGATGCGATTGGCGAAACCCTTAACGTTGATTCTAAAAGAGACAGACACGTACCCGCTTAGTCAGTTTCTTGCTGACACCGGCGGTGGGTTGGGCCTCTTCCTCGGTGTGTGTGCACTAGATGGATGGAATTTGATCGTCCAAGTCATAATGATTCGGGGTGTAGCAACGAGAAGACTAAACGCCTCCTCACTGAAGCATCTCGCACAGCTTACTGGATCGATGGTTGCCTCAGGAGTAACTTGTGTCCATCTTCTCATAATGTTGAAGTCATTCCTACAGCAGCCTGTGATTCTTGCAGCAAGGCAAACTTTGGCAACGAATGAAGCCAATAATCCTACTCCCACCGTCACGTCAGAGTCACTGCTGGTAGAGAGGATGGCTAGCCGCGTCTTAGGATGTCGGATGTCAGGCACTGCAATGCTCGATGAGTGTGTCAAGTGTCTTTTGCAAGGTGAGCAAGGCCAGTCCCTACCCTTCATCAGTGTGCTTGACCTTCCTCGCTGCACCCCGCAACACCTCGGCTTCCCTCGTCTCAGATACATTGTGCAGAAGGATTATGTTGAGCGGATTGCCAGCAGGGAGATCATGTGCCCAGCATGTGCCCATATTAATGAATCGCGACCGACCGACCTCGTCAAGTATGTTATCAACGAAAACTCGCATGTCTCATTAATCAGCATGGTGTGTGCTCTCGGGGGCCTGTTGGGTCTATACTTGGGTTTGTCTCTACTAAATGTTACAGACTTGTTCAAGAAGAATTGGATTAGGAAGTGTTTCAGGATTGGCGGCCGCTGCTCCGTCGCAGCGCGGCTGTCCTTCATTAGCAGTGCAGTGGCAGCGGCAGTGACGATCTGCCTTTTACTGTTACACGCCTTCTTAGGAGCCCATCCCGTCTACAGCAGCACATCCATGCACAGCCTAGAGGAAGACGTCCTGCCATCCATCACCACCTGTGTCTGGCCACCCGTCAACATCCAGCGATTACTAGAGATCGCCGGGCTGGGCGCAGCCTTCGCCAATGTGACCCATATAAAGGATCCAGAGAAGAGGCACGCCGCTATCACTCTCCTGTTGCAAAAACTGCCTCAAGCCTCCAATATTGGTGACCCTCAAGAGTTATGGGCTGCTGGTGGCTGGACACATAAGGAAACAGATGGAACATTACTCACAATGCGAGGCGAGGTATGGAACTCAGTGATGAGTTCTAAGTATCCGACAGCAAACACAGTACTGAATCGCTGTTGGAGATACACCCCCAATGAGTCACTCCCTAGGTCTGCAGATAAAGTGAAATACGATCTCGCTTTGTACTCATCAGAAGACACTTTAGTCAATCATAATTATTTTTTAGCTTTTCTTCATTACCCAGATGAAATTTCGCTCGTCGAACCCAAGTTATTTATTGAAAAAGTTATGAGTACCGTAGAAGTTACTGCAGTTACGAGGTGGAAAGCCTTGGGAGATAAAGATGCCGCAGACAGAGGAGACTGTATATCCCGGTGTTTGGATGGCTTGCTCATGAATCACCTAGGCTGTCGTCTACCTTCAGCTGTACACCTCCTAGATCTGCCGTCCTGCAATTTGACACAGTTCACGCGCTTCCTCGTTTCATTATGGCGGCTTGGAACACGACCACAAAACATCTACGAAAACTTAGTTGGTCCAAACCAAACCAGGTGGTGCCACACGACCTGTAATCACAGAAGTCAAACCTTCTTCATGTTCAATGGTTTGTTTACAGAAGAGATAGCTTCATCCGGGCTCTCGGTGGCCATCCGCAACATAAAGAGTGAATCATTGATCAGCTTTGTCTTTACGACTGGCGTATTGGAGCAAGCGAGTGCCTACGACGGCTACTCTGCCACGCAGTTGGTGAGTGACCTCGGATCCGTGGTGGGCATGATCCTAGGTGCCTCACTATTGTCTCTCCTACTTACCCTTGTCACCAAAATAAGTCAACCCCAGGGGAAGCTCACTATGGTTTCTTCATTACCTTCTGCCCAATAATCCTTACGGAAGTGGCCTCAATACCAAGAGCAACGTAGAAAATGTAATCTCGTTCCGAATGACTTCTTTGGATGCCTTTCTATATTTTACCATGAAACTTCTTTTAGTGAGCCACGAGTGAGAGACGAAAGGTCCGACGCAGTAATCAGGCTTGGTCTCAGGATGCAAATAAGCGATTATGTGATGGTTGGGTGATGACTGCTCAGCTCATACAAACTTACTAGTGAGAAGAGCTCCATCACTTCTTCCAAATACGGACAAAGGATGAAACCTCATCTACAGCTGTGATTTTATAAAATTCACAGAACAAGTTGAACGTCACGCTACTTAACATTTATTTGAAAACTAAAATCATAACACTCGCCAAAAAACATGATCCTCAAGTGACTGTCGATAAATAAAACCTGTGAAGTATTTAAGCTAATGACCATATGCTGCTTCGTAAACCTTGAAAATTGACTCTCGAAGCAGCAATGATTAGAAAACAAAAGTGAAAAATAATTCATGAAAACACGGGTGTGCAAGTGTCTGCCAGGTTGTTTTATATTGGAAAGATACCTTGTGGCCTCTCCTTGTGTAGGCGGAGCTGCCATCACAAAGAATAACCTGCAGAAAATGACTAGAGATGGACTAGAGGTGTGTTTCCATGTGCGATACATATACCTGGCGAGACGTTCGGGGAATAGTGATTCATTCAACCATATTTTCCTTCTTCATATTGGCAACACAACAGGAAAACATCATGGAAAGCAACAGCGGCAACACCTGATTCTGGATTACACGTATACGAGGTTCGGCAAGAGTATGTGAGGGTCGCTTATCAGGAATGCTTGAGTACACTTGCCTAAATATACCTGATCACGCGACTTCACTCAGCGACATTACTTACCTGATGGCAATGGCGTGTAGGGATGGCAATGTAATGGTAACCAGTAAATCAAAGCCCTTGACAAACACACTGTCAAAGATAAAAACGCACAAGAAAGGCGATAAATGGGTGTCTGAGCGAGATGTTTGTCCAACGTCACTGGATCTGATTAGCAATATTGATTTATTCCCTGTAGACCAAACATAACTCTTGCCATCTGATCATACTCTGATATCCGTCCAAATATGTGTAAGTGATACCAATAATGATCGTATGCTCTGCCGCGCCTCCCAACTAGACAGTCATGCATCATTCAGCGGGGCAGGCTGCGTCATGGCCTGGTAAATAGACGTATATAATTGTATTAAATTAATCATAATGCTTTCAAGTCTTGTTTTTCTTATAAATGTGGATGCTGATGATGACGACATGGATGTTTTTGCCAACACATTGTGAGGCCCAATGTTGAGGGTCTGGTTGTGTGGAGGAGGAAACAACCCATATTGATCACCTGGGCACATACCTGCTGGACCATGATGATTTGTATGCTTACAGGTAAAGGGGAGGGAGCTATTACATGAAAGTGTCTGGCATTATTGGGAAAGACACGTAGATGTTCGTCCTACTAATCAGAATTGGATTTATTCATATATTGATTGATTCATTTATGTATTTGCTATATATATATATATATATATATATATATATATATATATATATATATATATATATTTATTATTTCTTTACTGTTATTTATTCACTAGTTGATTAATGTATTTATTCATTTACCTATTTACTTATTCAATATTATTTTTCAAAGGTATGTCAAACCAAATAAAAATCAACCTTACTGGTATTGATTGATTATTAATGTTGTCACTATTACCATTCCATGTGGTGATGTCTGCTCTGAGAAAACTGAATCTCCAATGAATAATGATGATCCTAACAAGGCACGTGGCTTTGATAGTGTCTCGCTCACTGCTTTTTATAACTCATAACTGAATATCAGTGTTCACTGCTCTATTTCATGTACTGACACTCCTCTCCTACCCTGTGCTCACTCATTGTCTGTAGATAAGCTGTTTAGGGTTTCCGAATGGTGTAACAGATCGGAGTCAAATAGTTATTGTGGTGTAACGCTTTGGGCTGTGTGTTCAACATGAGACAAGACTCAGGCCATATAAGGACCAGATGGAGGCAGAAGACATCGTAGTTGCAATAAGTGTATCGTAACTTTGTGTATTACACCTTTAATGGCGAGTGAATTAAAGAATTTCCATTGCTCACACTTGATTTTGCTGCAATTTATATGATACTGATGTGTGTGGGTTCTAATGCGGGGAAGCAGTTGGTGGTTGTGGGTATGCAGTACAAAGTGATGAAGAGCATCACTAGCTTTGTATACAT
>JAPQNM010000040.1:13404963-13409963 GCA_029783475.1 Metacarcinus magister | reverse complement strand
AGAGAAGAAATGTGTTGAAACGGATAAATAAGGGAATAGGAGATAAAAGGAAAGAGCGGCAGTAATGGGGAGGAGGAGGAGGAGGACGGGGAGGGGGAGGGAGGAGGAGGAGGAGGAGGAGGAGGAGGGGAATAGACGGGCAGTTCCATTGATCCGGTTCATCAGCAAATGGTCGTGTTTGTTGTCTGGATAAACATGATCCCGAAATGTGGACAGCCGAGTGACGCCACCTCCTCTACTACCACCGAGTGACGACCACCTCCTCTACTACCACCTCATCATCATCATCATCATCATCATCATCATCATCATCATCATCATCATCATCATCACCATCATCACCATCACCATCACCATCACCATCATCATTATCGTCATCAACCTGCCATTTCCCTTAACTGTGTAATGGCATCCGCGTCCTTCACTTTCAACATTGGATATATTTATTTGTTTTAGGTCTTGCCAATGAGTTTTTTTGGGTAATACATGTTCGTTTCTAGTTTAGAGCAAAACAAATATTCATTACATTTTTATAATCTCAATCGTGTTCGTACAAATACGTATCTTAGCTTTCATTTGTTTTTTCACATTTTTTATTTTTTTTTTTATTTGAAGGGTACCGACCAAGGGCAAACAAAAATAGTTTAAAAATAAATCCCGCTTGTCGCCATACCATGTACAGAGGACAGTAGGAGATACACAATTAATTCATGTCATGTTTAAACCCAAGTCAGTATTAATGACGCAAGTAATGTTATTCTGTCACATTGAGTCTCCTTGCCCTCCACTGCTCTTGTGTTGCTGAGAAAGTACATACATACAAGAAATTAAAGAAAAAAAGACATAATTAATGAGATTACATTAACTTATAAGACTTTGGCTCGTCATCACTACTACTTACACAGACGGAAGGAATGACGAAGGCAAAATCCAGTTAACTTATTTATAAAAAGGTTGTTTGTCTTTCTCGCTTGGTTGTGAGCGGATGAGGATTGTTGAAAACTTTTTTTTTTGTAATCCAGTTTATAATGTCAGGTTTAATACTATTATTATTGGTTTAGCTGAAATTTAATTAATTTTATTGTTGTTTGTCAGACGTTTGTTTAAAGTCCAGATCATTATTCTTAGTTCACTTTTTTCCTCCTTGGCAGAACGTGGCATGTAATCGAGTGACGTGACTTATTAGGAGCAGTGCCCTTTTACCTCCCGCCCGCCTGCCAAGCCTCCTGTGAACTGTTGCTCAAGTTGGGAACCTTTCAGCTTAAAGTGAAATTATTAATAGTTCATCAAGTGCAATAGTGGAATGGAAAGTGCAAATGGAAGATAATGAAAAACCCCTCCACGAAGCGCTTGCCCTACACCGCCTCCCTACCACAGCTTCCTCCACACCCAAGATCAGCCCACACATCCTCCACACCCACTGCACGCCTGCAAGGTATGTGTATCGTGTTAATGCTGAATGTGACCTTCTTCCATCAAACACTTGTCCAGGGCGCCAGTATGGCGTCTCTCTGGTGCCTCAGGACAGGAAGAGACACTGCTGCAGAGGGGTTGGGGTGAGGGGAGCAGCAGTGCAGTGTCTTCAAGAGCGTTGCTGAGTATATATTTTTTTTCCTTTAATATTATGATGTAGCGATTATTGACCATACCTGACAGGTGTGTGATACGTTGGGGGAAAACTTGCGTCTTCTTTAATTTGTGTGGTATTGGAATGAGTGGAAATAAGAGGGAGAGATCGACTTGCCTGCTCTGTTGCTTTCCGCGAGGGCGTTAATCCGGAGACGGGGAGCCCGGCTTGTCGGTCAGTTTTTGTTGCTTGTGATTAGAGTAAAAAAACACAAAAAGGATCTAGCTTCTTAATAGAGGCTTTCTTGCGACTACAACTTTGGCGTCCATTAATATTCAGCAGTGGCTTGTGAAAGGTGTGGCCGAGAGGGTCGTGAGGTCATAGCTACCAAAGTCAAAGGGTCAAGGGGTCAAATTAGGACACAGGGAAAAGGAGAGAGAGAGAGAGAGAGAGAGAGAGAGAGAGAGAGAGAGAGAGAGAGAGAGAGAGAGAGAGAGAGAGAGAGAGAGAGAGAGAGAGAGAGAGAGAGAGAAAGAGAAAGAGAAGAGAAGAGAGAGAGAGAGAGAGAGAGAGAGAGAGAGAGAGAGAGAGAGAGAGAGACATGATTGATTTCATGTATTCAGTAGCGACAACTGATGGAGGCTGAGGCAAGTCATGTTCTCTCTCTCTCTCTCTCTCTCTCGTCTCTCCAACCCTCATGTCTTCCTCTCCCTTCCTCCTCCCCTCTATGCCTTCAATAATAATATCGCTGCTCGTAAGTCAAGTCGTGCGAGGCCTTGAAAACGAAGATGAATGGAGGTAATCAGGAGAACAAAGGAGATCCCACAGGGCAGAAGATAAAGGAAGAGGCAATAAGTGAGACGCGCAAAAACACACAGATAAAGCCAAAACGAACGAGAATGTGGAGATACTTAACGCCTCCACCACCACTTCTTCTTCCTCCTCCTCCTCCTCCTCCTCCTCCTCCTCCTCCTCCTCCTCCTCCTCCTCCCCCTCCTCCCCCCTCCTCCCCTCCTCCTCCTCCTCCTCCTCCTCCTCCTCCTCGTATCATCTTCCCTCACCACCTTGCTCTATTCCCCTCTATGACCCTTTTCCTCCTCTTCGTTCACCTCTATTTCCTCTTCCCATCTTCCTTCTCCCTCTTCAGCTTCCAAACTCACTCCTATCTCCATCTTTCCCCTACGGACCCCTTCTCTTTTTGCTCTTAACCCCCTACTTTTTTATATCACCTTCCTCGTAACCCCTTGCTTCTCCTCCCCCCCTCTTCTCATCTTCCTTACGGGTACTGCCTCACCCCCACCCCCCTCTCCCCTCTTCTCGTATCACCGCTGCACCTGTCTCTCCTGTCCACCTGTTCCCGCTGTGACCTACAATCTCGAGGTCACAGCCACCAATGTCAAATGGTCACTCAACTATTCGTCTTAGCTGAGGTCACAAGGAAGATTACATGAATAAAATGGAGAGAGAAAAAAAAAGAGAGAGAGAGCAAGAACATAAATCGTTGAAATCGCTTAAAATGAATTGCGAAGTAAGCTCTCTTCAATGTCAAACTCTTAACTGAGCAAGCGGAGTCCCGGGGTGTAGGAGAGAAGTATTGTGCGGTGGATTTACAGGTCACTTCAGAATCAGTCACGAGCTAAGAATGATAATGGGACGAGAAAATTGTTTACAGATTGAGCCTCGGAAAATATGCAGCTCCAGGGACCTGATGACTCCGTTAGGTATTAGCCGTGATGCTGGGGCGTGGTGGTGGTGGTGAGGGTGGTGAGGGTGAGGGTGAGGGGAGCAATGCGGGTAGTTGGTGGTTGGTTGAAGAAGGGGTGTTTGTCGACGGCCAGGTGGTAGTATTGATGATAGGGAACAGGTTGGGAAGAGGCAGGACACCATTGTGCATTGCATTCTACTGAAGGAAGAAACTGGACCCGCTGCACGCCGTTTGACACCTGCTTTACCGGTATCTTTGCCCCTCCTTCACCCCCTCCCTTCTCTTTCATCCCCATTTCCCCCTCCATTACCCCACCATTCACCCCCATCTTGGCACGGCACCTAAGCTACCCCTTCTCCCTGATTTATTGCCTCGCAGGTGAGGTACCAAGGCCTCTGGTAGCGCCCTCACCTGTCACTGTCCGTCCCTCACAGCACCCACCTGCGGCGTGACGGTGGTGGTGGTGGTGGTGGTGGTGGTGGTGGTGGTGGTGGTGATAATAATGAGTTGTGGTTTTGATGGTGGTTATAATATTATGTTGTTACTGATTGGAAAATTATAATAGCAGTCTGAGTTTTGGTGACTCAATTATGTGGTTCTTGTTGAATAAAACCTGTTTACTCATAAATTTTCGTCATCATGCATGCGTGCCTGGCGGAGGGAAGAATACAGGAAGGTGATCAGTAGTGAAGTGAACACAGTACGTTTGCATCCTACAAGTTTTTGTTGCTTTGAACTAAAATTATGCACTGGAGGAAGTTGTTGAATATTAAACTTAGAGAGAGAGAGAGAGAGAGAGAGAGAGAGAGAGAGAGAGAGAGAGAGAGAGAGAGAGAGAGAGAGAGAGAGAGAGAGAGAGAGAGAGAGAACGGAGAGAGAGAGAGAGAGAGAGAGAGAGAGAGAGAGAGAGAGAGAGAGAGAGAGAGAGAGAGAGAGAGAGAGAGAGAGAAAAAAAAATATATAGACAAAAACTTAGACAAAAGGACAAACAAACAGAAAAATACAATAAGACAAACAAAATACCAAGACTCATTCAACGGAGATAAATATACAGGTAGTTTTAAGGTTAATTACCCCCTCAAGACACAAACACAGGTAGGCACCCCAAGCTAAGAGTGAGAGAGGCACCATTTCTACAAGGAAGAAAGTTGGACTGTTACATAAATTAGATTTCAAGTAGTGATGGGAAACTAAGGGGGACAGAGCTGCACCTGGTGAGAAGGGCTTGGCGGTAGGGGAGGTAAAGGGAAGGGAGTAAAGGGGGGAGAGAGAGGGTTAAGGGGTAGATATGCAAGTTGAAGTCTTTGAAGTGTCAACCGAATCTCAGTAAATCTTGCTATGTTCATGTGACATTTTTATTGATTTTTTTTTTAACTAACTCTCTCTCCTCTCTCTCTCTCTCTCTCTCTCTCTCTCTCTCTCTCTCTCTCTCTCTCTCTCTCTCTCTCTCTCTCTCTCTCTCTCTCTCTCTCTCTCTCTCTCTCTCTCTCTCTCTCTCTCTCAATCTCTCTTTTCTTTCTCTCTCTCTTTTCCTCTCCTCAATAGCGGTAACCCATCGTTCGTTCGTGGTCCAATGTTGATCTTGGCATTGTCAGAAGGATTTTTTTTTAACTTTTTTCTTTTTTGAGCGAGCGAGAAGCACCGGCGATTCCCATTTCCGTGTTGTCACTGTTGTGGTTACGGTGATGGTGGCGGCGGCAGCTGTGTTTGGTGGCGGGGGTGGGGGGG
>JAPQNM010000040.1:13357602-13380102 GCA_029783475.1 Metacarcinus magister | reverse complement strand
CGGGTGGTGAGGGCGGCTGTTGAAGGCAGGCAGGGCAGACAGGGAGGAGGGGAGGGTATGTATGACAAGGGGGTGAAATGGTTTCCAGTTATCCCACATGGTCTGGCAGGGAGGGAAGGATGGAGGGTACGGATAGAGGAAGGGGAGTATAGAGGGGAAGGGCCCGGGATGGAGGGGAATGAAGGGTGGGAGGGTGGGAGCCAGAGATGGAGGGCCCGGGAACATGAGCCGTTGAAGTCTTCTGGACCCACTCAACACATCGGGTGAGCCAGAGCTGAGCCTCACTAACGCTAGTCCGGTATCGCCTGACACACTCTGAAACGCCCACGACTTTACTGCCAATCCCACCACCCGCCCACCAGTACCGAGGTGCACCTGCTGCCCCGCCCACCTGGTACGCCCTCACAGGCCTCGACCCACCACCTACTCCGTTATTCCCAAGCCCCGTCGCCGCCCCAGCTGGGTCTCCTCCTCTTTCACGACCCTTGGTGGGTTTGCCCTCACCACCCCGCTGCTAAAAAGGAGATGTAACCCCCTACGCCCCCGGCAGCTCCTGACCACTGTTGCGGGACCTCGAAGGCAGTAAAACACCCAGACGCGACCACAGGCGGTAGAGCGGCTCCAAACATGACGCACATGACGAAGCCACCGTGACGCTCGTAACCAGAGGAGAATTTACATGCTAAGACACATTTATGCATAAATGTTACAACATAAGCAGCAAATATGTAATGTCATTAAGTGTTCTCAGTACCGCGAGTGGGTGGGAAGGAAGAGAGGGAGAGGGGAACGGCAAATTGGACCCTGATCATGTCTTCAGGACTCGAGGGGACCTGTTAGTTCGCTCCCAAGGACTTGTTTGTCCCAACCTACAATGAGTCACTCTCTATAAACTCTTGTGGAGCGAACCAGGAAGACCAACGAGACCACACCGGCGTGTAGCGAGGCCTTGTGGGGCAAGGGAGGGCGAGGTCGAGGGGGAGAAGGTGAAGGGCGGCGAAGAGAAACAAGAAAACACACAATGGGGGATCTGTAAGGCAGCGGCTTGATCCCCGCGGCGGCCACACAAGCAGGCGCGGGGAGGCCAGGAACCCACACCGACCACCAACAGGAAGTCCCACGATGTGCCGAAGCCGCCGCCTAGGGACAGTTCTGGCCTGGCGAGATAAGAACGTCGACTCCAGTCCTTTTTACACAAGGCAAGGAACGTTGAAGAGGAGCTCTCTCTCTCTCTCTCTCTCTCTCTCTCTCTCTCTCTCTCTCTCTCTCTCTCTCTCTCCTAAATAAAATAAAAAGTCTTCCTCGCCCCTCCAGGCTGCTAGAATAAACACCTGCACGGCAGTAACGTGACGATAACAAGAAATTTAGCGTCGCACATTTCCAACACGATTAAATAAACAAAAGATAATGCGGCGCTGCTTCGATGCTTGGTGTGTTATTTTCGTCCCAGGATCAACCAAATAAGGAAAAATGAAACTTTTTAATGGAGGAGGGTGGGGTATTATTTACTTTGTCTTATATTACAGTATCTTCAGGAAAATCCCGGCCGAGGATTGAAAGGGAGGTAGAATTAACCGGTGTATCTCTTGCCATCTGCGGGATTCCGCAGCTCTTGAACTTGTGAGGAACGCTGACAGAGGAGGCACTCAGGGGCGGATCAGCGGGTCTTTCCCCTTAACTCTGCTCACGTAAGCGTTCTGATCTGATCTGGTATATAGTGTTACTTTCACTATAGGGAGTCGATTTGTTTTGACGTGAATCGTACGTACACTTTACGTACGTACACTAAGACATTACGTCTGCTGAGTAACTCTACTGTTACTTCTTAACATCGCATTTGCCATGCGACGCTACCCTCTCGTGCACTTCCTTTCTCTCCCACGCCTGTTTTCGTGTCTTATTTAGACAAGGAAACTGGGATGCCGGGTCGACCCTAATTATGCGGGTGCGTCCAGGTGGCGTTCACGTGTGGGTGGCTGCGGGTATTTCAAGGCGCCACTGATGTCTTGTTTTGTTTACACTCCGTTGCTGGAGGTCCGCCAGGCCCGTTGTTTACCCTCCCGTGGTGCTCAGGTGCAGCCCGGGGGTGGACCGAGGCAGGGGAGGGGTTGTGCCTCGGGGGTTAGGCGTGTCCCTCATATTCACACGTGGGAACCCTTGCAGCTGAGGGACAACAACAACGCAGCTCATCCATTCGTGGTGAGACGAGGGATTAAATAAATACTCGCGTTTCCACGGGACGTTTCACGCCGGTAAGTAGGGATGAATGCCTCCCCTTCAGGCAGCGCCCAGACGGAGCCTCGAACACCACCTAAAAAAGATACCCCGCGAGTCATCCTCAACCCAAACACTTTCCTCAAGAGCAAGTGACGCCGTGGTCTGGTGACACGCTGACCTGACCCCGAATGGCACCCATGTGTCCGCCAGAACAGAGCTCGTGTGTCTGCCCAGAAGGTGGCCATGTGTCTCGCAGGGACAGGCGGGACAGACGTGGGTATGGGCGAGCGGTGAGTCCTTCCGCCCACAGAAACACAACGTGAGTTTGCTCCCTTGGTTTATGACTCTACCTTCTATGATAAAAGAGGAAAGGTGACAGAGAGGCACAGAGCCACCTAGATCCGCCTCCACGCCACCCACACCCACCACCAAGGGCGTGAGGGAGGGCAGGTGGAGGGCATGGTAGGGGCCACAGAACGAGGGGCTCGGCGGTGTGTGGGCGGCGAGCGGTTAGAGGACGCGGGCGGGGACCAGAAGAGCCGGGCGGGAGTCGGGTTACACCATGCACCTGCGACGGCTCCAGCGTGGCGGGGCTTCGGTCTGGCGGCGGGGAGCGGGGGTTGTGAAGGGGGGGTGGGCAGCAGCAGGTGCAGCTTGTTAGAGTGTGTGGTGTTGAGGCAGGGGGGTGAGGGAGGGCTGGGGCTGAGGCAAGTGGAGGGAGAGAGAGAGAGAGAGAGAGAGAGAGAGAGAGAGAGAGAGAGAGAGAGAGAGAGAGAGAGAGAGAGAGAGAGAGAGAGAGAGAGATAGAGAGAGAGATGGAGGGGTGGTGGGGGGTAGGAAAGTGTGTGGATGACGAAGATGTGGCGTAAATATGACTTGTTTGTATCTGGACATGATAAGATTTGCAAACTGATAATCATAGCAAAATATTTACGATAATTATATTGACTTTGTGTGTGTGTGTGTGTGTGTGTGTGTGTGTGTGTGTGTGTGTGTGTGTGTGTGTGTGTGTGTGTGTGTGTGTGTGTGTGTGTGTGTTTAACTAGCTCCAGACCCTGACACAATAACTCCCTCCACTTGCCGCAAATAAACACAGTTCACTTCACATCCTCATGAGCATTTTTCTCCAATAATTTTCTTGCAACTCATCGGAACACAATCCTGCCTCGTCTTTATTTCTGGTTCGCCTCCTTCAGCGTCTCAACACTCGAGGACTTGGTGAGATATATGATAAACCTTGAGGAGGACGCAGCCAGGCGGACAGGAGCACCACCAGACGTTCCTTCTGTTAGTTAGTTCATGAGTAAACACCTTTAGGGGAAGATGCAGCTGACGGATTAAAAGATACACAAAAAATAATTACCAGTATCATCCGTTGAGCTCTTCTCGTCTGTTCCCCTCCCCCACCCCACCCCTCCTCCTCCTCCTCCTCTTCTTCCTCCTCCTCCTCCTCCTCCTAAGGGTGCCACCTGTCGCAATCCGTCAAGCTTACCGCGAGAGTCAGTTCCCGGTGTCTATGTGGGTTAAGTAAATATGTTAGCTGAAGAAAAAATAATTATTATTACATTGGAGAGTTGCATGGACAGCGGTGTCGTTCTGTTGAGTTTGAGGTCATGATACTGTGTGTGTGTGGGTGGAGGGTGGGGTTGGGGGATGGGGGTGGAGGGTGAGGGCGTGAAAGTGAGGCGGATCAGTGATACTAAAGAATCAACAAGCATGGCGGGGTCGGAGGCAGCAGGTGCAAGGGAGGGAGAGACGCAGTGGGGAGCGAGATAGAGAGCAGCTTCCACCTCCTCCTCCTCCTCCTCTTCCTCCTCCTCTTCCTGCGTATAGGAGTTATGAGGGAAGGAAGTTGGTGGTGGCGGAGGCGGCGCGGCTCTGAGGGTTCTGAGGGTGTCTGGTAATGTGAACAGTTGGAACACGTGGATCATGACACCTAAATGCAAATAACAAGATGAGAGAAAATACAATATCAAATACCAACGACTGATCTATTACGAATTGCAGCGTAGAGGAGGAGGAGAAGGAGGAGGAGGAGGAGACATTCTGGGAAACACGCGGACGCCAGCTGAGAAAGGACAGGATGTGGAGCAAGCTGGGACAGGACACACGTGGATCTCTCTCGCCTTACTCACTCATCACCCCCTCCATGAGTGCCCCATCTTCCCCTCCCTTTACCCTTTACCAGACCTTTCCCCCTTTCTTAATCTCACCTCTGCATTGCCTATCCTATTCTCTTCTGTTCCCTTACCTACTCTTCTCTTCCCCTTTCTCCTTTTCTCCTCGCCTTCTACCCCCATCTAAAGTTACGTCACGTCTTGGAAAACAAACGTTTATCAAAATGTCACTGAAAGCAGCTGTCAGCGAATCATCATCATCCAACATCCGTTCATGACACACACACACACACACACACACACACACACACACACACACACACACACACACACACACACACAGATGACGCTTCTCTATGAAAACACGCACAGGAGGATAAAAATGCACAGCTAGAAACAGATGGTATGGAGGAGGAGGAGGAGACTGACGGCGAGACAGAAGGAACCAGGGAGAAGGAGGAGGAGGAGGAGGAGGATGCAAAATATGTTGATTATGATGAACAGGAGGAAAAGAAAGATTAAAATGACGAGGACGAGGTGATGAAAACAATTATTTTTTTTAAATAAGTGCACGTTTGCATAATTAGACTCTCTCACTCTCACTCTCACACACACACTCTCTCTCTCTCTCTCTCTCTCTCTCTCTCTCTCTCTCTCTCTCTCTCTCTCTCTCTCTCTCTCTCTCTCTCTCTCTCTCTCTCTCTCTCTCTCTCTCTCTCTCTCTTATAGTAAACAACAAATGGCATGCACTAAGGGTCACACAGAACACCCCCTTCACACAACAGCCTCTACACCACCTCCTCCCACAGTTTACAAGGTCCTGGCAGCGGAGGCGGCAAGGGGGTGGCGGGGCCACTATATATAGACCACCTCACTGTCAACAATACGCCACCTGACTGGATTTAGGGGGTGGAGAGGGAGGGCAAATAAAGCGGTAAGGAGATGAAAGATAAAAGGACCGGGAGATGGGATGAGAATGAAGAGGAGCAGGAGGAGAGGGGGGAGGAGGAGGAAGAGGAGGAAGAGGAGTTGAAGGATGAGGAGATGGAGAATGAGTAAGATGAAGAGAAGTGGATTTAAGTGCGACTTTCTCTCCGTTCACTTCCCATTGTTATTTTTCTCATTTATTTCCTCTTTTCCAACCTGCGACGGTACGAGAGAGAGAGAGAGAGAGAGAGAGAGAGAGAGAGAGAGAGGAGAGAGAGAGAGAGAGAGAGAGAGGTGGAGGTGCCATTGGTATATTGAACATAGCTTTCCTCTCTCCCTCCCTCCCTCGGGTCAACAAACAGCCATCGGGAGGGCGGGAAAGGTAACACGTCCCAGGCTGACAGGTCCTTCTCACCCCCACGCTGGCCAATCTCTGAACTGGTGTTTGTGTTGGGATTTCACACTCGGCCGGGGAATCTG
This sequence comes from Metacarcinus magister, assembly GCA_029783475.1. Taxonomy (NCBI): domain Eukaryota; kingdom Metazoa; phylum Arthropoda; class Malacostraca; order Decapoda; family Cancridae; genus Metacarcinus; species Metacarcinus magister. The sequence continues at coordinate 13,374,361 of JAPQNM010000040.1, read as the reverse complement.
AACTTTCTCACGGGAGCTGCTGCCTTCTCTCTCATCCGCCCATCTCTCTCTCTCTCTCTCTCTCTCTCTCTCTCTCTCTCTCTCTCTCTCTCTCTCTCTCTCTCTCTCTCTCTCTCTCTCCAGGGGTGCCTCAGGGTAGTTCAGCAGGGCGGGAACAGAGGGAGCAGCGGCTGAGGTAAGGTGACACTCTAAGGCGGCTCAGCAACACCTGGCTAGCTCCGGGGTCGCCTTCCCTACGGCGCCAAGCTTGGGGGGAGGGGAAGGGGCACAGCAGGCCTCCTCCACCTCTACCACCGTCTTCCTTTTCATCTTCCTCATATTCCATTCATACTCCCACCCCCATCATCTTCCTTTTACATGTTCGGAACCAGTATTACACAAGCCACACTACCGTCACTAACACATATTTTTCTTTTGTTCTTCTATGAACCTTCCTCCTCCGCCTCGCACAGCCTCAGCTACGTACACTATGTACTACGTAACACTATACTTAGAAAAAACTAACGTACAAAAAATCTTGAAAATTTGCATGTTTAAAGCGCGCAACCTCAAAAACAAGTTTTCAGATCTAGAAGCCCTTGCAACATCTGAAGAGTTTCACATTATTGACGTATCGGAATCCTGGATAAACACAGAAAAGAGAGACTTGTCAAATTATTCCATGTTTAGCTGCGAACGACAAAATAAAAAAAGGTAGAGGAGTTTTGTTTTACGTGAAAGCTAGTTTTAACTCAACACAGTCCTGCAAACCAAGAAAAATCGAAAACGTAGATGTTATATTTTTAAAACTAAAAACACATTTAAAGAAAATTATCATCAGACTCATTTATAGACCACCAGCACATAATATTACTAGCGAATTTGCCGACTATACGAAAATCATGGGTAAAGTAGCTAACTACAAACGCCAAAAAAATACAATTACAATCCAATCTCGACATCTTAATCAATTGGTAAAAAAAGTGGCACTTTTTCTTTAATAGAATCGTGAGTGTTTGGAATTCCCTACCAGCACCAAGCACCAATACTACTACTACTACTACTACTACTACTACTAATAATAATAATAATAATAATAATAATAATAATAATAATAATAATAATAATAATAATAATAATAATAATAACAATAATAATAATGATAATAATAATAGTTAACAGTAACACTATTGAGTCGTTTGAGAAAAGCACTCAGCATCCGTTCACCAAATCGAGTATTTCATTTATATGTACTAAAATAATTCATATAGTAATAGCCATAGATTAGTCTTGTTTTTCTCACTTTCCTATATAAATTCCATGATAGTTTTTTCAAGCTTCGACTGGAGGGAAGGATGGGTGGGGAAGAGCCTTCCACTTTGCTGTCCTTTTGTCTCTATCAAGTAGATATTATAGTAGATATTATAGTAGTAGTGTAGCCACACGGACAGCCTCGTTAGGTCTAGTATGACTGTTGCTGTCTGTTCTTCCTTTGTACTCCTCCTCCTCCTTCTCTCACCATACGGCCAATCAACTCACCCAATCAAACTTTACATTACGAGCGCAGTCAATCTAATCTTATCGCGGATCGAAGTAGAATAAACATGGAACTCAGACAAGGAGGGGAGTTAACAGGGGAGGAAAGCCACCAGGGAGAACACAGAGGCAAAGACAACATGGTGTATGGACAGGAGGGAGCGAAATGAAGCAGGGAAGAGACTACAGCAGGGAAGGAAAGATAGAAGGGCCAAAATAACTGCAGGGAGGAATATATACCAAGATGGGAAACGCGGTATGGAGAGGGAAACTACAAGGACAAGAACACAGGCAAAAAAGGGGAAAGGAGAGAGACGGATGGGTTAGGGAGATAGCAGGGAAGGAGATAAAACAAGGAGAGAACACAAGGGAAGGGTGGGAGATAGGAAGGAGAGAAACAACAGGGGGAAGACAACAAAGATGGAGACAAAGCAAGGAGCCAGAAAGGAGGGAGAGTAACCCAGCAGGAGGGTCGGGGAGTGTGAAGCTGAAGGAGGGATTAAGACAACCCGCTGAAGCCTGATTCACACCTTGAGGGGATGTTCGGAAGACGAGGATTAAGGGAGAGCCAAGGGCATTGCTTCGGGTGCCTCCTGCAGATGCCTCACAAATATGGCAGAATGAGTGAGAGGAGACGAATTAGGTATGTGTGAGGTTGCTACATCTGTGTGTGTGAAGAGGTGTATTGCTTTGGTCGTTGATACACAACAAGCAGCACCCCGTAGGAAGAGTGTTTGGAAGGTCCGTATGTAGTAAGAGACTCTTTCTACGTCACAGGGTCTACTTACGGCAGGAATTTGTGGGTTTGAAGATCGGAAATCCAAGATCATATTCCTCTCTCTCTCTCTCTCTCTCTCTCTCTCTCTCTCTCTCTCTCTCTCTCTCTCTCTCTCTCTCTCTCTCTCTCTCTCTCTCTCCAGCACTAACACCCCGGTACTACATCTGTGTGATCACGGAAGGATATAATGCATCGCTAAATAACCCCAGAAGCCGCCGGCCGCTATCCCCAACAAGCGGCAGACCATCTGCTTGAATGATCTCTTCGTCGCCTGAAAACATTACACACATGTCGACGGCGCAGCCATATGTGGAACGCATGTTGAGTGTCTGTTGTGTGTGTGTGTGTGTGTGTGTGTGTGTGTGTGTGTGTGTGTGTGTGTGTGTGTGTGTGTGTGTGTGTGTGTGTGTGTGTGTGTGTGTGTGTGTGTGTGTGTGTTTTGAGTAATGCTCGCCGGTGTGCGTGGGAACGGGCGTGGCGCGTGTGCCTTGCCCGGACGGCGTGGGAGACGTCGATATCCGGCGTGGGCGCCTCCCACCTGCGCCGACAGGGACGCCGCTCCCACGCCGCCCCGCTGGCCGGAGAGAGACAGCACCTGGAGGAAGGACGCCTAGTAACGCACAGCGACGATGTTCCGGAGCGAGGCGGTTCTTCCCACCCCTCGCAGCTGACTGGCGGAAGTAGTTCCCTCGGTGTCACAACTACAAGGTGGCTGACAACTAAATCGTAACTACAAGTCCAAAATACTCTATACTGATAAACAGAGGAAAAGCGTCTGCTGCTTTTTTTTTTTTTATCAATCTTTGTCTTCTTTTCCGAGATGCAGAGGTCAAGAGGTTGCAAGAAGGGCTGGGCTGTTGTGGTGGTAAATGTGCTGCAACAGAGTGGCAGAATTGTGCTCTGCAGTCCTTTTATTCTTCACACAGACGGTTTGCGTCTGCTGAAGGCTTTTAAAACCTCTGGTGGGTATCAGTTCCGGCTCACTACGCTTGCTGCGTGAGGAGAAAGTTATTACCTTCTTATTTACCTTTAAGCCATCCTCGACTATAATCCAACTCTTAAAGTTCTGTAAACGGTCTTGGCATTTATATGTTTTTTAACAGACTATACTGAACAGGTCAGGTAGTATTTTTGTTTTGCTGTAGTTATGGTGGAAAATATAAATAAGAAATATTCAGGAGGAGGAGGTAGAGCAGGAAGAGAAGGAGGAGGAGGAAGAGGAGGAAGAGGAAGAGGAGGAGGAGGTGGAGGAAAAGGAGGAGGAAGAGAAAGAGGAGGAGGAAGAAAAGGAGGGGGGAGAGGAGGGAGGGGGAGAGGAGGGAGGGGGGGAGGAGGGAGAGGAGGAGGAGGAAAGGAGGGTACGCAGTTAGTCAAGTCGGGCGTCTCCTTAACGAACGTCGTCTTATCGGCCCTAAACCAAACTCGTGGCCCGGTACACCTCACTCCAGTGTTTGTGTTTCCCAGGGACGCCCCGCTGACAGGTATACCTGGAGACGGCCGCCCTCGCTGCCCGGGTCAACAAAACAGCGGTCGAGGCTGGAATGTGCACCGGCCGGAGGGTGAGAAGGGGAACCGGAGACCCTCGCTCACACCTTGTGCTACCTGGCGCTACTACCTGGCGAAGACGCGGCCTAAATATGCACCGACAATGTTGACAGTGTTACCTGGACGCTACCTGTGGAATCGAAGCCCAATTGTTGAACGTGGTAATGTTTGCCGAGGTGTGTCCGAGCCTACCTGACGCCGGAATGAGGCAAAGCAGGTGGTGATGTTGTCGAGGGATGCCAAGAATGTGGTCATGGGAGAGGAAAACAACATTCTATCCCAAACAAGCATACAATCAGACAAACAAACATACACATTCCCAACGCTAAAGCACCATAATAATAAACCTTGGCTCTCCTAGGCCACCCGAGACGCCCGACAGGTATCAGGTAAACCTCCGCGCAGGTGTGAAGATGTTGCCTGAGAATGTTTCCACCTCCTTCCAAGCGTTACTGAGTCCGCTGAGATGCAAACACTTTACACCCCCAAGACAACACCAAACGGGAAGACACACTAACAAAACAACACTTGCCGGTCATGCATGCACACACACACACACACACACACACACACACACACACACACACACACACACACACACACACACACACACACACACACACACACATACACACACACATACATGCATCCCGGTGGTGGTGGTGGGGTGGTTAGGGTGGTGAGGAGGACGGGAAGGCAAGGAGGGGAGGAGGGGTCTATACGAGGGGAAGGAACCGTTGAGTGAGCGATCGATACCCATGGGCAGGGCGGCTCCCGTGGGAATGTCCAGCATGCCGAGGACGGGAATGGGAAATTAGGGACGTTCCTCGCCTCGGCCGGCCGCTTTAAGCTCCTGATCAATAGTAAACAATATGGGGGACGTGAGGGGACGCGCCGCCCATGGTTCCGCCGCCACGCAGGTCACACCCCGTAGGTAAGCAGGTCACGGACGACGCCGCGTGCTGCTCCCACACAGACGCAGGACAGAACATGGGTGAAATAATACGTCAATTTAAAAACCGAGGTCGTCTAAATAGAAGCGCACGCACGCACGCACGCACGCACACACACACACACACACACACACACACACACACACACACACACACACACACACACACACACATGGAAAAACAATGTCCTCTCAAAGGCGTCTTGACCCTTGTCCCTCCAGAAGTTTTTGTTTTCTCCATCCCTTTCCTTCCATCCTTGACTCCCGTTGCTTCATGACCCGCCGTGCACCCCGCCGTGACCGACTCGCCTTGAGGTGGCTATTAAGGACTCATGAATGATAACAAACACGAAAAATAACTGTTAGCTGAAACTTTTTTGGTTTCGGCTCTTAAAAGTCACCTGCTTGAACTTATTACATCTCTCTCTCTCTCTCTCTCTCTCTCTCTCTCTCTCTCTCTCTCTCTCTCTCTCTCTCTCTCTCTCTCTCTCTCTCTCTCTCTCTCTCTCTCTCTCTCTCTCTCTCTCTCTCTCTCAACAAGTTTGCACTTATCTTTTCTTTCTTTTCCCTCTTTCCATAACTGTTCTTAGAATATCCACTATCAGTTTCTCCAGCTTCCTCCTCCTCCTCCTCCTTCTCCAGTGTCTGTTAATACGTTCAAGGATGCGCTATGCATTATGGGTTATTATTGGAAAACTCGCCTCTACTAGACAATCCTCTGGCTACAAGTGGGTATACATTTCTTTCTCCTTTTTTGCTGTGTTTTCCTTTTCCTCCTCCTCCTCCTCCTCCTCCTCCTCCTCCTCCTCCTCCTCCTCCTCCTCCTCCTCCTCCTCCTTCTCTTCCTCTTCTCTTATTGCCTGCCTGCTGCGTGCGTCCTTCTCTCCTTCCTCTCTAATTATCCTGTTTGCGTCCTGTTGTTAATAAATTGGTTTCCTGTTTTTTTTTTCTTTATATAGTGCGTTGTTGCTTGTTTTGAGACCTTGTGTGTGTGTGTGTGTGTGTGTGTGTGTGTGTGTGTGTGTGTGTGTGTGTGTGTGTGTGTGTGTGTGTGTGTGTGTGTGGTGTGTGTGTGTGGTGTGGGTGTGCGTGTGTGTGTGTGGGTGGGTGGGGTGGGGTGGGTGGGTGGGGTGGGTGGGTGGGTGTGGTGGGTGGGTGTGGTGGGTGTGTGTGTGTGTGTGTGTGTGTGTGTGTGTGTGTGTGTGTGTGTGTGTGTGTGTGTGTGTGTGTGTGTGTGTGTGTGTGTGTGTGTGTTGCTGAATTAAAATGTAACTGTACTAATAATTATGACGATTAGATAAAAAACCAAATAATTACAAAAAATATGCAACAACCCTGACCTGCCTTAAAACCAATACAATCCCTTTACCCTCATCCTCCCTCCCTTCCCTTCCCCTTCACACTCCCTCCCTTCCCTTCCCTTCCCTCTCACACTCCCCTCGCCCTTGCCCTCACCCTGAACCCCTCGCCTCGCCTACTGTGGGAATCCTGCCGCTGCTCGTCACTGGCGGGGGACACTTCCCACGCCTCAGCTGTCTGGGCACCATTGTTCGGGTGCTGCCATTATCCCGCCTGGCACCACGCTCTTGCTCTTCACCATCAATGTTTCTCATTCCTCACCACCATCGTCGTACCACCCCCACCACTATCAAATTCCTTTCTCACCTCCTTCACTTGTGTATTCTTTTTTTCCTCACTACCTCCATTTTTTTTCCCTCTTCACGTCCTTCCTCCTCATTACCCAACCTCTTCCACGTGTCTATCTCCCATCTCTCGTCATCTTCACGTGGGTCTCGCTTCTCCCACCACCTCGCTCACCAGTATCTTTTTTTCCGCCTACCACCTCCTTCTTCAGTGCGTCTCTTCCACCCGCATCACCTCTACCAATGCTTCTCCATTTCCCCTCCACACAGACTCTCCTCTCTCATCACCACCTCACATGGTATCTCTCACCTCACCACAGCCTCCCACTGTTTCACCTTCCTACCTCTTCATAAGCCTTCCATTTCCTATTGTCTCCCCTCCCCCTCCACCTCCTGGCGTCACCACTTCCCACCACCTAACGTCTTCTCCGCCTTAGTGTTTCCCGTCCCCAACACATCTCTCGCCCTCATTCGCTTCCTCACCAGCAACAGGCTTCAACCAGCAGTGGTCGCCCCACGTAACGGCTTCCTCCACCCAGCTGCCTTGTGCACCCACCCGGCGTCTCTCCCCAACACACTAAAGCACCGCCCTCACCCAGCTGCCGCGGCGGCCCTCCAAAGTGTCTGCTGACTGGCCTCACGCACAAAGCAACTGCGAAACAAATGTTACTCTTTAGTCTCTTGCTGCTGTGGTGTTTCTTAGGTCAGGAATCTGAGTCTCTTCTGTGTTTTTCTTCTCAAAGCCAATCATAGATAGAGGAAGATTACCACTAAAGGGTGCGTGGCCCATGAATGACTGCCCTAAACACCCTTCCTGAGCATATGTTTGCCCAGCCTGTTATAGGAAGCGTTCCGGGTACTTTACACCACCATCCCAACTTGACTTGTCAGGACAACTTATCTCCCCCGTCCACTTCTACTCCTCCTGCGGTTGCATTGTATATGCGGCATTAATGCCCAGGTTATATAAAAAAGGACACAAATGCGTAATCCCTTTTGACGCAATGCACGGCGGACGTCTGAAGGACACACGATAAGACACGGTGACGCGAGGAGAGCCTTTGGTGTCCCTGAGGGGCTGATAGAGGTAAAAGGGTGGGAATATAAAGGCTAAAAATGGAATGAGGACAATAGAAGGGCAATGACATGCTGGTGGAGTAAAGGTTGACGCTTTCTTAGTAGCTGTTAACACTGAAACAGGATGTCTAAGATACGTGTGATAGCATGTTTCCTAGTGTCATGTCTTGCTCACACACACACACACACACACACACACACACACACACACACACACACACACACACACACACACACACACAATGAAATTCTAGCAGAGTATTGATGTCACAACAACAATATTGCAACCTCCAGCCATACTAATACATGCAATCCTATTCATACTTGCGCAATAATCGCGTCCTGTCCTCTCTTGCTCCATCCGAACCCGCTACACCTTGTTCAACCCCGCCCCTCCCTAACCTCTAAAGGCTTCCCTCGACCCACCACGACGCTCCTTCAGGTAATAGCCTCCTCGCTTCCCGCCGGACCGCCCGTGTTCCGCCTCAACATTTGGAAACCGAGGGAAGAGCTGGAAGGGCGTAATTACCTGGCCATCCAGCGCGCAGGTGTGCTAGCGACGCTGGGCTATGAATGGCATTCCAGCCTGACCACCGCACACCTGTCGGAGGATGGTGTGTGTGTGTGTGTGTGTGTGTGTGTGTGTACTGACGACACACACACACACACACACACACACACACACACACACACACACACACACACACACACACACACACACACACACACCTAAGCTAGATTCATACCCACGCCCGGCAAGGCGTGGATTCGAGTCTCGCTCAGGTCGCTGAGGATTTTTCACTGACAGGGGTGTGCTATGTGAGAGGTCTCACCCTTACCCATAGATCCGTCTCTATGACCTCTGCTCTCTTTCGGGGAGGGGAGTCCAGCACATTGAATAACACACACACACACACACACACACACACACACACACACACACACACACACACACACACACACACACACACAGGTGCAACGAATAACCGGTATCCACAAAACATACACATATACATATCATGCGAACACCATCATGACACCTAAGAGAATAACCAAACAAAGAGAAAATTAAAATAACACCAGGAGCAGCAACAAGAACTGAGCAGCAGCACCAGTAGCTGTAACACCAAATCACAAACATCCACAGCGATTCTCCGAGCCTTAATTGGGAATGAAAACAACAACGGCGACAACGTAATCCCAATGGTTACGTTGTTCGATACGTAGAGTTTGTTAGTGCAGCAGTTGTGGTGATAATTATTATCACAGAGTAACATCTGTCGCGAAGCTGAGCGTGTTATCAGCGTGGGTAAGAGTTACAATTTGCGGTGGGAGACTAGGAGTGGGAGGGAGGGAGGAAAGAAGGGTGGGAGAGGGAGAGAAGGAGAGAGTGGGAGACACTTGCCAAATTTGCGTTAATAGCGAGTTTCCGTTCCTCCTCTTCTCTCGCTGATGGGAGTGACGAGGGAGGAACGAAGGGAGGCGAGGGGAGAGAATGTGCTTGGGGTGTGATAATGAGAGAGAGAGAGAGAGAGAGAGAGAGAGAGAGAGAGAGAGAGAGAGAGAAGAGAGAGAGAGAGAGAGAGAGAGAGTGTGTATGGAGGTGTGTACCAGCTATGTAGAGGGATGTGAAGGGGGGGAGGCAGGTGTTGGGCGAGGATGATGGAGGCAACCAACGGTGGACGGGAAGGTCGGACAGAGATAGAAAGAGAAAGAGAGAGAGAGAGAGAGAGAGAGAGAGAGAGAGAGAGAGAGAGAGAGAGAGAGAGAGAGAGAGAGAGAGAGAGAGAGTGTGTAGGGTGGGAAGGAGAGGGTGGGGGGAGGAAGCCAGCTGCCCCTCATGTGATGTGTTCGTTACACGTCTCACCCTCTTCATTCTACCATCTCAAAGGATATTGCAACATGTTCCACACATCTGCCAAGGGAAAATGAGTTCACAGGATAATTTGTGTTTACCGTACGCTATCCACTTACCCCGTCATCCTCCTGGCGGCGGCAGGGCTCCATTGCGGAAAGTTGTGGTAGTCTTTCGATTCTGCGTGGGGTTTATGGGCGTGGCCGTCACGGGTCAGCAATGGACGACAAGGTCAGGTCAGGTCAACGCTGTACTCTTCGAGCCCGTGGGAACCTGGCCAAGATGGGACACACGAGGCCAGATGTGCGACAGCCCGTCCACCGGTATTGACGCGGCCGCCGACGTCACCCGCCCGTCCGCCGCCGCCAGCTGCATTCCCAGGTTCCCACCGATGCCGCGCCGCGCGCCCTTACACCTTCATTCCCATTCGTTGCCTTTGTGATTATCATGTATATCATGCGTTTGCTAAGATAATCTTGAGACACCAAACATCTGATTTATTCGCAGAAACAATAACTATGGAGACACACGCAATTAATGTGATGTAAACTGGTCTTGGCAACCGGACGACACCCGGCTGGGCCGCTTCCGACTGGCTGTGAGACGGCCGGTGGGAGGAGCCTGGCTGCCTCGCCCCATAAATACCGGAGCATCCGGCTAGTCGGCACAATTTTCCCTACTCCCTGTGAGAGAACAGAACTTACTGTTTTCCCTTGTTGTGTTGCTCTAACCGAGTGAATGAAGATGCGGGCTCAACGCTGTGTGTCCCCTGTTCAGGCCGTCATGGGCGTGATGGAAGGCAAAGTGCACAAGGCGCCACCCAAGACTGAGGGCGCCGAAGTGCTCATGTATATGGAGCGGCTACAGCACCTGGTGCCATTCTGCCCCAAGGACCGTCCCGTCACCAAGCTTGAGCTGATTCAATCTGTAATTGACTACATCTACGATCTCGAGGACGCCCTGAGTTCTAGTGAGGAAGAATCATCCTCGGAGGAGGAGATGGAGTGCGTGGAGAGTTCCTGAGAAGGGACGTGGAGTTCGTCGCCTAAGGTCGCCACGGCTCGGAAGGCGACGACGACGCGTCCAGAGTCAGTCAGGGCGCCAGGGTAGTGAGGAGCTGCTGACGGAGAGATGTGACGAAGATGATGACATGAGGCGTTTCCTCTTGCCTGTCGTCCCTCACAAGGTGACCTGACCCCGCTCGCCTCCCACCACGGCCCCACACCATCAATGAATCCCACCAGCCCTATAGGTAAGTTTGACCTCTGTTCAATCATAAGATTCGTATTGTGGTCTTGTTGCTGAGTATGTAAGGTATTCAGTATACAGTACCAATATAAATATTACATTACCTGTAGCATTGTGTTAACTTAAACGTCAAAAAACAAAGATATTAATGTTCTTCTCTATCTTCTCCAGGCGGCGTGAGCATGAAGCTTCACCGCAGAAGACCAGTTGGCCTGAGGAAGCTCTGCTACGGCTCCTCGTGGCTTGCGTCGGTTCTCAACTCTACGGCCGACGCGCGCCACTTCTGATCCATCGGGAGTCGTAGCCGTGTGGAGCTTCAAGGGTCCCTGACAGCACGGACTCCTGAGTCTCAGGGCACCAGGGACCTGCAGATCAGCCTCGTCGTGGGTGTGGGCATCGTGGGGGAGGGACGGGGCGCAGCGTCCCCTGCAGTTCTCCGCCACTGTAGCACCGCCCTCCGCCAGTCTCGTGATTTCGAGACTATATTTTTATACAGAAAGTATGCATTTGAAGAAAAATAAACATCTACTGTATATATTCTTTTCATTCGTCCAAATTACTGCTCAACAATCTGATTATGAAAGACTGAACTCAGAAAGTACACGTATAAATAAAAAAAATATAAAAAGGCACATGACTTGAGAAGTTAGATCCAACAATGGCAAGAATCGACGTGTCTTGTGGCTTGAAACGCGACTTAAGTCATCTGAAGTCGCACCACATGACTGCTTATGGCTGGCCGCTCTGCCACACACTTGCCATGTTGTGAGCTTCGAGGGCCTGAAGGAGCATTCTCGGGCACTCTTGCAGGTGTTATGGCGCCCCACGATCAATCTGCCGGAAGGTAGGATTCGCGAGGAAGGTCACCTGACACCTGAGTTCTTACCGCCCAGGTGTTAATTAGCATAATGAGCCAATGCCTCCGGGGAAAGCTATGGATGAATAATGCAAAGCCCGACACAGGTGTGGAACTGCCACGCTTATTCGGTCTCTAAATATATAAATATACATGCGGTGGGGAGGCCATGTGCTGGAGGGACGTGACGCATCACAGGTGTGAGTGAAGATGAAGAGGGAGTAGGGTCTCCTTTCTCCCGCCCACCTCTCTCTCTCTCTCTCTCTCTCTCTCTCTCTCTCTCTCTCTCTCTCTCTCTCTCTCTCTCTCTCTCTCTCTCTCTCTCTCTCTCTCTCTTCCTTTCTTCCTCTCTCTCGTCGAGTTTCCTTTCAAGTTTGGTTGATGTGGTCAGAGGTACAGACGTTCCGGGTCGTACATCAAACTGTTAAGTCATGTTGAATTAGAGATGATACAAGCTTTTATCATATCTCTATCTCCGGATGCCTCATTAGGTTGAGACGTCCTCACACTCTCCTATCTGATACACCTTATTCCTGACGTCCCTTAATTAAGCCTCATCACTTACACCTCACACTACGCCACCGCCACTGATTGCACTTATCTTTATACACCTGTCGTGGGTGAGGCAAGGGTTGTCGGTATGAAGATCTTATGACGTGCGTCACTCATTCTTCAGTCACTAGAGTCTTGTGGCGGAGGACTGACCACCGTTCGCTTGGTTAATCTCAAAAATTTGTAAATATTAGAACATTTCACAACAAAGTTAAACGTAACTGGGTTTCTTCAGTGTAAGGCAAGACTTCCTCTATTTACCCCACCTTTTTCCTTCTCTATCATCATCATCATCACCGTCATGAGGTAGTGGTTATAATAGGGATGGAGTGGGTGGAAGTGGACTACCATTACCCCCTTCTCCCCTTCGGCCTGCCTTGCCTATACATCACGAGGTTCCGCTCCCCTCCCCCCCCACCCCTCGCCCCAACCTTCCCACCACTTTGCCGCCGAAGCCCAACTGCTGGGCAGTTACGTTGTTACAAGATCAGTCCGCCTGAGAAATCGCTTCCCGCATAGGTCGCCACCTGTGAACCATACGATAGCAATGTTATCATATGAAGCCTGCTGCGGGTTGGGTTGTCAGAGTTATGAGATAATGCGCATGAGGGGCTCAGGGCAGCTTCTCCCAGTCGCTGCTATGCCCTCACGTCGCAGAGGCACCAGGGGGCGCCGCGGTAATGACGATGATCACGAGGTTTCGTACGGTGAGTATCTCATCTCGGCTGGGAAGATCGACACACAGCAATGCATCCCGACGGCCCCTCGATGGGCGTAATGGTGGGTAAGAGGCCCCACAAATATTACGTTTCTAGCCTGGCTCAGCGTGGCCATACAGAGGTGGTGAGGAACCCCCTGATGGACAACTTTGGTCCCTGTGGTTTCCGGCAGCACCTCTAAGCAGCGCCGCGTTATTTACGGCCTGACCTGTACCTCCTCCAGGTGTGACAGCCACCCGGTGCCCACATGTCCACCGGGACTTTTTCGATGTTTATAAGCTTTTGGCAGCGGCATAGAAAGAAAGAAAGAGAGAAAAAAATCGTGAATTCCAAGGTGGCGGTCAGGTCGTGTATGCACGTGCAACTTTGGTCCTCTTCACAAGCAGGGGAGCCTCTGGGCGCCCTCTGAGGAATGCTGGGAGCCTCAGGGGGTCCCGGTTCGTCTCCACGACCCCCCTTCCAGCAAATAGCTAGAGGCGCCTCAAGACCCACCAGGTGCCGGGAGCCTCGACCAGGTGGCCCAGGAGCGGGTCGCCGGCAGCTGGGTGCGGCCCGTCTCCCTAGCGCGGTATTGTGGCGGTTTTGTGCAGCCTGGGAACCTGGCCCCCTGCTTGAAGGAAGGCGGCTGGTCAGGCATAAAGACCCTACCAAGGCGCTGCTATCCTACAGATTAGCAACAGACACTCTCTAGATGCCTTCCATCCTTCCTGTTGTCTGTGGAGTGTCGCCAAGGCTCTCTTGAACACCCTTTTTCTCCTTCCTTCCTTTGGCAGCTCATGTCCTTCCTCAAAGGTGGGCCTGTTCACGGCCCCAGTGACGGAACGCACCTGGGCGGCCTATACCCAACAGGGGCACATAATGGTGGTCTTCAGGGGGTGACTGGATCGGTATGGGGAGGGGAAGGGACGGGGAGGGCATAAGAACAAGATGTGGTGAAGAAGGGGAAGAGGAGGGACGGAAGGTAAGAGAGAAGAGAAGGGGCGGCTGACTAGTTGAATATCTCAGGTCTTATGTTTATTGTCCTATTTCATCACCATCAATGCCGGGTGTCCTGTATGTATGTGTGTGTATGTGTGTGTGTGTGTGTGTGTGTGTGTGTGTGTGTGTGTGTGTGTGTGTATGTGTGTGTGTGTGTGTGTGTGTGTGTGTGTGTGTGTGTGTGTGTGTGTGTGTATGTTTATGTGTGTGTGTGTGTGTGTGTGTGTGTGTGTGTGTGTGTGTGTGTGTGATGTGTGTGTGTATGTGTGCGTTTAGAGTGAGGAGAGAGAGAGACAGAGAGAGAGAGAGAGAGAGAGAGAGAGAGAGAGAGAGAGAGAGAGAGAGAGAGAGAGAGAGAGAGAGAGAGAGAGAAATACGTAACGACAACTACTTAACAAAAGATCTGTGAGCCAGCAGAGGGATTACCTGCTACACACACTGGCGCCTCAAACACCACATGGCTCTGGAAAGAATCGGGCAGGAAGGCGCTCCTCCTCCTCCTCCTCCTCCTCCTCCTCCTCCTCCTCCTCCTCCTCCTCCTCCTCCTTCCTTCTCCCCCTCACCTCCCCCTCATCTCCTCTCTTTCAGCATAAAACGGCCTGGGAAAAAAAACAAAAACATACATATCGAGCCAGCTAAAAAAAAGAGACAAACACGGGGCATTTATACGCTGAAAAATGAAAGAGAATTATATCCAGCCCAGGTAAGTTATTCCAGGTATCCTATAACGGGAATGGGGGGGGGGAAAGGGGCAGGTAAGCGGGTTGTTTATCCACAGCAATTAGGGGATTAATGAATGTCGACGAATCTCTCAAGCTGAAAAGGGAAGGAGACATGGCCGAGTGACTCCTCCTGTGCTGAAAATATTTGACCGCCTCGCTAGGTAGGTGGGTGGGTGGATGGATGGATGGGAAGAAGGTCCATCCGGTGACTGTGGCGGTGATGACGGAGGTGATGGTGGTGGTGGTGGCGGTGATGACGGAGGTGGTGGTGGTGGTGGTGGTGGTGACGGCTGTAGTGTTAAAGTGTGATGTTATGCCTCTATGGGATTTGACAATTCATTACACTCCATAACCTTTTCCCACGAACTTTTTTTTTTTCATATTTTTTCTCCTATATATTTTTAAGGGAAGGAGCTATTTCGTTTTCTTTCTGTTTGTTGAATATTTTTTCCCCATTTTTTCAGACTACGATTTCTGACTTGATCAAATGCAATCACGTCAGTCTTCTTTTAAGGGATGAGTGAGCGAGAGAGAGAGAGAGAGAGAGAGAGAGAGAGAGAGAGAGAGAGAGAGAGAGAGAGAGAGAGAGAGAGAGAGAGAGAGAGAGAGAGAGTGTGTGTGTCCACCCACCCAAATGCGTTAAGGTGATGCTTGCAAAGAGCGCTGCATGAAAGGTGAGGACAATGGGCAGTAATTACGGTATTATAAAGCCACGTAAGGAGACCTCAGCACGAAGGCTCAAGTCAGGGAAGAAAACACACACACACACACACACACACACACACACACACACACACACACACACACACACACACACACACACACACACACACACACACAACAACAAAACGCTCCCAAATTTACAGTTTACGCCCATTCTCACCTATCATCTTGGACCTCATTCTGTCAAACACCTCAAGAGTTTACCTGGTTTAGTTGACGCTCAAAACCACGTACAGATTTACCTTCAATTACCGGGACGGGGCAGCGAGGGAAGCTAAGACGAGAAACGAATGAAGGCTACAGACTATAAAAACAAATGAACTCGTAAATCAATAGGTAATGGATAGTAACTGAGATAAACGCCAACACGACAAAAAGCGACGTAGGAAAGTGACCGCACCATGACCAGCGACGACCTGACAAGCCGAGCAAACCGTTTCTCCAGCACCACGACAACCACCACCGCATTTTTCAACACGACACTATATAGCGGCCCTTGTCCTCCCATTTACCTGGCGAGCTAAAGCGACAGCCGGCCCCGCTCAGGTAAGCTGCCTCTCACCCTACCATTAGCACACCTTCACCTCGACAGGTTTGGGAAAGAGGAGAGTGGAAAGGAGAGAGGGAGAGCGAGATGGCGATCAAGATGAACGGAAGATCGCGATTTAGATAGCAGACTTTATCGTTCCTGCCAAAGGTGGTGTTAAGGCGACGATGCTATCACAGAAGAGGCAAAGGATTACTGTTGCCTTTTTTTCGCACCTCTTCGGGTTTTTTTTTTATAGCGATATTTATTACTTGGTATCTTCTTAACGGTTTCACGGAGGTACTTAAGCGGATATAGTCGAGGTGTTATATGAAGACAGTACATATTTAGGATAGGGGTTGGTTTCTCTCTCTCTCTCTCTCTCTCTCTCTCTCTCTCTCTCTCTCTCTCTCCTCTCTCTCTCTCTCTCTCTCTCTCTTTCTAAATGCCTTTCCATTGTTCAGTTACAAGCAGGGCTCCATGTATGCGTTGGCGATATAAACTTTAGAAGCAGCTGGTGTTTCTGTAATTGGCCAACGAGCGGCACAAACAGACAGAGTACAGTTGTGACTAAATCAATTGGTGTGTGTACGGCGCTAAAAACACACTCCACGGCATTGTAGTCTTGAATGGAGGCTCTTAATGATGTGTATTCTTACTGTACTTCTTTCGAGACAGACTTTTTTTTTTATATGTTATAGTATGTATAGCTTCTTCTCTCGGGGACTGAATTAAGTAGCACCCTCGTTCTACTTGTGTCCCTGTGTGTGGTGTTGGTTGTAAAGCATAGACTGGCGTGGTGTGATAACCGTTGGCGCCGAGCTGGTGGCATATATATCACAGTCTGAAGTCATCAAAGCACAAGTCTTTGTTAATATAACCTTGGCATAAATCCTTGTCAGCTGCACTTGCTGTAATATAACCACTCGGCTGTTTTCTCTTCTGGCGTCCCTCGGGGTGGTCAGCTGCCGTCACGTGTGTTGTGGTCAATACCTAACCGGCTTCATGGGGAGTAGCCTTGGGGAGGATGACGTGCATGACCAGAATGGCGATGAAGAGAATGAAGATGA